>VZTQ01014196.1:113826-129539 GCA_013400755.1 Pelecanoides urinatrix
ATGGGGGGGGGGAGGGGAGAGAAAAAAATGGTGTCTACAAATTGGGGGGAGGAGATAGGTGTGTGTGGGGGGGGTTGGGTTTTGGTGGGTTTTTTGCTTTTTTAATTTTGCTAAGATACTAAGATGTTAACTGACCACAATATTGGTTTGACTTTGCTAATATTTTAAAATGTAACATTCATTTTCATAAGCAATTTCCATGTCGTACTCTCAATTCTTGTTTTAATGTCAGTTTTTCATTGTTAATTCTGAATTTGTCTGGGCTATTTAAAATATGTACCTAAAAATTTTAAGGTAAAAAGATGTTTTTGGTTTGGGTTTTTTTGCCCCTTTTTTTAATGTTCTTCTCTCTTCACAGTGGATATATTTGTACTTTATACTAAAATTGTATTACTATTTTGAGTCAATTGGTAGAGTAGATTTAAGATCCTTATGGCTTGATTTTTTTCTAGAAGCAGAATATGATAACAGAAATAGATATTTTTTTATAGCATCTTGTTTCTTTAGTTAGGAAAATGTGATGTGTGTGTTCTCAGTGCAGGGAAAAAAATAATTAAACAAGATGTATCTCGGAGATTACCTGAATGCCAACTGAAATGCAGCATTGATGCCTAAGACCAGGAGAGTAACTCATCATGCTTGTTATCCAGAACAAGTTAACTCTGAGAATATTTACAGTCAATCGGTAGCTTTATTTTGAACTGCTACATTCTCTAGCTGTCCTTGCATGTCCCAACATGCTTTCTCTAAAGGAAACGGTTACTGGAGTGCTTAGGTACAGTGAATGAGGAGAGAGGCCCTGTGAAAACACTTGTCTCTCCCTGTGGATTGTATAGGAGATGCATGTCCTATTTTGGGGGCACTGCAAGGTCCAAAATAGAGGGTTTGAATGCGGGCTTTTGCACAAATCCAACCTCCTTCAGCCCATGCTTACTCTTTGCGTTTGGTTTTTTTTTAAGACCACCCTTGGTTTTTCTTCTGGTTTTATTTTAAGTTTTCTATTGTTTTTTTGTCTCCATATGTTTATTCAGACAATAGTGTAGTCTCATCAGCATAATTTTAATGCCTTTCCCCATATACCTGTTTGATACCCATTGTTTCATAAGAGAAACTAAAGCTGTTTCTGGTGGTTGCCAAAATAAAAAGGAAATCGTTATACTTGCCAATCTTGCTTTTTGTTTTATGCAGCCCATGGTAATAACTTGTGCTGATCAGTCAGATTGCTTAGTAATAGGTATGTTTATTTTAATAACTTACTTTTTAATAAAGGGAGGAAAGTGGTGAGCTGTGGTAAAACTCTTGGGCCCATATAACTGACAAGGTTGGATGAGTAATTGCTAAATGCTCACAGGTAAGTTGTTTATGTGTTTCAGTAAAGATGGTGATGGAGTGGATAGTGTTATCAGGGATAGAAAGCATGACAAGCAATTAGAAGCCCAAAGTTAATTTTACAAGGGACTGAACAAAAATACAGTCCTACGCTCTTGTGACTGCATAAATTAAGACTAGAGATAAGACTTTGGTAGAGTACAGGAAAATAGCAAGACCTCAGTTGGCATGCTGGCAGCACTCCATATAGCCTTACAGTTACACTGTAAGGAAATTATTTTAGTAGTTCTGTTACAGAATTTAAAAAAAATTAACTGTTGTTATCATTATAATTGCAAGAAGGGAAAGAAGAGGAAAATTGCTGAACAAGTTTGTGTGGTTTACAGAAAATGGGTGTTATTCCTGCCTCAGAAGAAAGTTAGCTAAAAATCAGTAAAATGAGCTATGTTATAGGCCTCTGACAAAATGTGACAATGCTTGCTTGTAGAAAAAAAACAAAACAGNTATCCCACCCTTCCCCCCTTACTTTAAATTACTTTCAAATTTTGTGGTTAACAGGAAGTTCCGTGGGCTGGCAAGGGGGTTTTAAAAAGGAGTGATGTGATGTTGCAAAGGAAATCTGGGTAGGATAAAAAGTATTCCTTAAACTTTTAAAAAAGAAATCTAGTAAGAAAAGACTTCTTGCTTGTTCTCTACTTATATATGTACACATGCAAATGATACGTATCTATAAATATATAGAGATTTATATGTAGAGACCACAGGGATTCTGCCCCCCTGCCTAAAGAGAAGGCTTGTTGCTATATGCAGCAAACATCCCATTATAGAGAGCAGAAACACCTGAGATCCTGAGGTGGCATGGTACACCACTGCAGTATATAATTTCTGTTCCTTTTAGAATAAAGGAATAAATAGGAAAAAATGACTTAATTGAATTGACTTAATTGACTATAAATATGTCATTTGGAAAAGTTAGTTCCTATTTTGCTTGTCTTAAATGCCTGCTTTTCTTTTCTCACTACAGAAATCCTTCTGGTGCCTAAAAGCTGAGCTGAAGAGTACTTGTTCGTGTAATATCTATCACAGTAGTCCTGCCCTTAGCTTGACCTGTGTAATGCTACTGCTTTCACATTTGCACATGGGTGCATTTGTGGGAATAATACACCTTTGCAGTTAGGCATTAACAGCTGCACTTTGAGTTATTCTCCATCTGTACATTCATTTAGGCCTGTGTGTGTTCTTCAAGGCTTCTGGCTCTATTTATGTTATCTGCTGAGATTAGAAAGTTCCTGTTAGTCTCTGTCCTCACTAATATTTTTGAGAGAACATCTGGACCAATCCCTTAGAGCCACATTTTGAGAACTTTCTTTCTCATTTCTGTTTTGGTACCTAGTACTCATATCCTTCCCTTTCCACCTCTGTATCATTTTATTTTGTTTTGATTGCTTTTTAGAAAGATGGAAGGCATCTTTGCATAGACTCTTTGACTTTTTTTTTTTTAAAAGGCTCCAATATCCCATTTTTTGTCAGTCTACAAGGCGTATGGAATTGTTGTGTGTACTCAATGTGCTGTACAGATGTACTCACTTGCCAGGCTCCATGTTTCCCTTCTGGGTAAATCTTGTGGTCAGCATTGAACCTTGAATGCAAGTATGGTCTTTTTCTTCAGAAGATGGGTGATGCTGACACTGTCAGTACTACCACTGTCCAGAACAAACACACATGCAATGCTTCTCTGATAAGCCTCTTAACATTTCTGTTGAATTTGAGAGAAAACAAAGGAAGATCCCAACTGGAATTCATGAGGTAAATACATACATCGCCTTCTCCTCATCCATCCAGCTCTACTGCTTTGTTGTCCTGCATGGAACACAATGAAACTTGGAGGTTTCAAGCTTTCAGAACTGACATTAGAATGAAGAGGACTTTCCCCTTTGCAGAACAATGGAGAGGAATGTTGGTTTTGCCCTCTGTTACTTAATAATCTAGCCAGCGCTGTAGCACTTATTGCATTTGCTAGCTATGATCTTAAGTTCATTAAGACTCTTAATAGATACAGCATCCCAGTGCATCACTAACATGATTTTTCTGAGTGATGTCCTGTCTTGAGGATGTGTCAGAATTAATTCTGCTGGCTCCAATTTGACCAACAGAGTTCTGGTTTCTGTAATCTTGTTTGTCATCAAGGATCTCCAAGATTCCTTTTCTTGATGCTGGATCTTCCAGGATGTGGTCAGGACATTTGGATCTTCATGTGCTGTTTAGTGGCCATCCAGCAGATCGATGGAATCTGTCTAATCGGGGGGGAGAGGGAGTTTACTTGTTAAGAAAAAAATACTTATAAAAAGAATGTGCAAAATCTTGCTTGTAAGCATCAACAGAAGAACGCATACCAACTTATACTTGTGAACTGTGCTTTTTGGCTTGACATTGATGCAAGGTCACCTTCACCTCAAAGCCTCCATTCCAGTTATTTCAGAACACTGCTTAGAATTGAAGTCCAGTGGCTTATGCTCAGCTCTGTGAAAATGTACCTAAGTGATATCCTAGGTATTGATGATGGGCCAATATGCCACATGCTACCGATGATGATGCTGAAGTTCTTGAATTATTTGATTGAAGCGTTTCTTCCATTTTAGAGAACAAGTCCATAGTGACTCTTGAGCTTAGTCACAAAGTCTGATTAAAACCATCGAAATAAATGCCCATATTCATGTACCTTCTGGCTATGAAGTTAATCTTTCTGATGACCTTCGTGTTGCTTCACTTTGCAGATGCTTACCTCCATGGGATTGGTATAGAAATCTGCGGTAGTTTGTGCCTCAGCTCTTTGGAATACGGTAATAATCTCCACATCGGGCACCAGTTCAGATGGACTTCAGACTGCCTGTCTGCTCCAGAACTTAAGAGGTAGCTCCACCAGTGATGAGAGCACTAGGCTATATTTATAGCCTCCCTCTGAAATCTTCAATTCCAGATGTTGGCCATCTTATCAAACATGACACTGTTACAGGCTGTATTTCTCTAGTTGCTTTTAGTGTATGTTTCTGAGACTGGCCTAAAAGTGAATGAGCAATGTGCACATGACACACAGTCAAAAAAAAAAAAAAAAAAAGAGAAGCTACTTGCCCCTCCACATGCATGTGTGCACACATTTGGATTTCTGTTTTTTGATGTGGTGTTCGTCTCTCTTATTCTGCCATCTCTCCCTTTATTCTGATAGTCTTTTGCATTTGTGCTTCAGTAGTTGGAAGGAAATTAAGAAATAAAACAGGGTGTGTACATGCTGACTGGGTAGTACTTGTATAAAAATCTCTGATGTACTTGAAGGACATTTCCATCCACGATGGAATCTGTGTATGGACAAAACGTTGTGAAGTTACTGTATGTAACTTCTCTTGTGCACTCAGGAAGAGAAGATGACTCAGTTCTCTACAGTCCTTCTGGGTCTGCAGCGCTATGGGGCAAGGAAAATTAGTGAAAACTTGTCTTGCGTTAAAATAAGAAGTTACAGCATCGATTTACATGCCTCATGCTTTAGAAAGCTAAACTCTTGTTCTTCACCAGAAATGATTGGGTTGGAGAACTGCCAACTATTACGGATTTATCAGGAACACCACCACTATTTTGATTCCTCTTTTTAAGAGCTTTTATGAAAAAGGAATGAGCTTCCAAAAATACAGTTATGTTTGCCAGTTATGTTTGTTCCTCATACCCTAGGAGGAAAAAGTGGACTTAGCTGTAAGATTCTTCCTCAGTGACTCCAGGACTTCTCCAACAAATACTTCTTTTTCTTATGTTTAATATTAGTAGGATTTAGTTTTAAATTTCTGTGCTCTTTATGGTTCTTGTTATCTTGCTTCATACAATTACCAAATTAAAATGACAAAAAAATTGCAAAAAAGGAGGGGGGGGGAGAAAGACAGACACCTCACCCCCCAAAAAACTCCCAACAAACCAACATCATAGCAATGGGGCTCTATATAATTCCTTAACTGTTAGACCATGCTTACGGGTTTATGACTTTACCTGATTCCAGTCTAAGTGACTTTTCCAGTTCAGGTGACTTTCAGTGTTTGCAAGTGAGAGTCATGGGATCAAAACAGCTACATTTTCTGTTGTAGCTACAGTCTATGCAAATACTGAATATCCTGTTCCTCCCACAGTGATAGTCTACTACCATGACATACAAAAATATTAAATGGCTAACAAAGTGTATGTTACAACCACTGTGCAGAACAATGGAATTGTTTTCCTGCAGTATTTTTATAGCTTTCGTTAGAGGTGTGTTTCAGTTCAGATTCTGGATTGCTGACTGGTGGGGAAGAGAGAAGACTTTGTAAATGAAAGTGCTCATGCATCGGTCATATACAATTTAACTCAATTGGGGACATTGTTTGTGCTAAACCCCTCCAAAGGAAAAATGGTTGGATAATGCAGGAAGTGGTTTAGTGATCAAGTAGGTAGTGTTGGTAGGTATGTTAGGGCTTTTTCTTTGTTTTTGAGAATACAGTCTTGCAATTAGATATGTTATTAACTCAGAAAATTATTTCAGCAAGATATTGGCCTTAAACTTTGAAATATTGTTTTCTTTCCTCTTAGGACTTCATGTTTTCCCCACATTTGTAATATATGAACTCACAGTCTTACTATTCCTTACATTGTCTGTGGTCATAATGAAGGTATTTTCTTTTTCTCTTTTTTATCTTTTAATAGTCTAAATAATCTTTGTGATGCATGCCCTAATGAAAATTCTGTGCAAGAACTGAACATCTGATATTGCAGGGAGTAATACAGCTTTACTGTGAATCTGTATTTGGAGGAATCTTTCTGATTAGAATACAGTTTGAGACAACATTTTTAGGATATTAAAAAAAAAAAAAGGATTGTATTTAATATTAGAAGTAAGTTACACATGGAGAAACATCTTTAGCTTAGGATTTGTGACAAAGTTATCAACAAGATACTACTTTTTACTGTGCAATGTACATTTGTCTCTTGACATTAATACAGAAGACACATTTAGAAGTCCACTAGTTTATGTCCAGAATTATTGTATTTGATGTTATGTATCTTACAAAGATTGTACTATTTTATTTATTGCACTTCTTTTATTTAAAAAACAAACAAACAAAAAACCAAACAAAAACAAAACTCACAACAACCCAAAAAAATGTTTTTAAAGTTTGTCTTGGCAGTGCTTGTCCTTTCTCTGATTCTTCCAAAGACCAGCCAGTATATCAAGTGGATTGTCTCAGCAGGACTGGCACAAGTCAGTGAATTCTCTTTTGTTCTGGGAAGTAGAGCACGCAGAGCAGGGATCATATCTCGGGAGGTAAGCGGTTCTATAGTTACTAACTTAGGTTTTTTGCACCTGAGTAACTTACTGGGATTTTGTATTACAGTGTATTTGAAATACCAATACACTCTAATTTTGTGGCGTCTCTCAGCTGTTAATGAGTAGAATCAACCTCTACAAATGGGAACATGTATGTCCCTGACAGGATTCTTCATTCTGTTTTTTACTTGTTTCCTATTGTATTTTAAATAGGAGGTTTTACTTTTAAATAGCTTAGTTATAAATGCTTTACTTTAACTGCTGTCACTTAACTTCTTTATTAATTGAGCAGTGAGTGGTAGATAGCACCCAAGTCACTAGGACTGAGAAGCGTTTGCTTCTAAAATCTTGATATACCTATAGAAAGAGGTAACGGAGAGTATAGGATTTGAAGAAGGAAATATCAGTAAAAAAGAACTAGAGAGCAGATACAGTGAAGTGGAAATGGCCTTAACATTTAAACAAGCAAACAAACTTGTCATCTTTACCTGCAAAGCTTGTTCATTTTAAATCCTCTGCAGAAGAAACAGCCAGTTTTTTCACTAGTTATGAGAAAAATCCCCTGGGAAAGTAACTTTAAACTTAGTTTTATCTTGAAGCTGTGAGAACATTATTTTTTTCAAGATGAAGTCTGCTTCGTGAAATTAAGTAAATCATGGCTATAGAGATAGAATCATAGAATCACTAAGGTTGGAAAAGACCTCTAAGATCATCAAGTCCAACAACAACTGACCTCACTTTCTAGTGCTAGTTGCTTTCTCCTCTGTATCTTTGCTCACAAAAATACTCGCTGGCGCTCCAAGCTTTTCATTGTGTGAGCAAGTGGGCTGTATAATGCTGAATCCAATTCCAAATAAAGCACGTGTTAAAAACCTACACAATGTTGTTCACTTGTATAGGTAAAGGTGATTCATATTCATGTTCACTCCTGCATATAATTAGGAGTTATAAATATTGTATGTTTGTATAGAGTTTCAAGATACCCATACATGATCACAGAACCAGTTTAGGGGCCCATCCGCTGCGCTTGGAGGCCTTTAAGCTTTCATGTTTTCTGTGGCAGCTCTCATGTGATTATCTACTTTATAGGTTTATATACCTCTGAAATTTCCAAAAGTCATTCTTCTGTTTGAGACCTCAAAACTACTTCCTGCTGCTGTTTTTTGTAAGACTCATTCAGACTATGTAGTTAAGATCTTAGATGTGCAGTATGACTTAAAGGGAGTTTTGTTTGCTTTTTTTAGTATATAAAATAGTAGTGAAATTTGCCATTATATCATTAAACCAGAATAGTTTTGGGTGGTTTTGTTTTTAATAAAGTGGTATTTAGCCTTTGACCTTTTAGCAAACATTGAGCTTTCAAAATTGACCTCTTAACTATACGTGTAAATAATTTTTTTTCTATAAGCTCATAATGTTGTTTTTGTAATTGTATCTTCAAACCAAGTAAACAGATAATTAGATTATTTGAGCATGCACTTGTCTGCTTTTCTAGCAATATGCATAGTTGGTTAGGAAGACAGGTGAACTCTCCTGAAAATACTGTTCAGAAGACTCTGATCTCCTCAAACTTCCAGTCACTTTTTAGTTTACTATGTTACTAAGAGAAGTAACGGCTTTTATTTGCAATTTTCAGGTCTATCTTCTTATTCTGAGTGTGACTACTCTAAGCCTTTTACTTGCCCCTGCCCTGTGGAGAGCTGCGATTATGAAGTGTGTTCCGAGACCTGAAAGACGCTCAAGTACTTAAGATTTGCACATACTCAAGAATACATCTTCTTGCAAGCAACATCTTCATTGCTCATTGTATTTCTATGCACTGAGAAAACAAGGTTTTAAGTAGTCAGTCCTCTTAATGTGCACTTGGTTATAAGCCTTATACTGACCTTAAAACAAAACAAAACTCAACATTAAAAAATAATTATATAATTTGAATTGCACACTTTTTCCAAAATTTACTTTCTCTTTGGCAGATAAGAATCTGCCAGAATATTTGTTCCTGATCCAATCAATTATGCAGAGCATAATTTTTTTTTTTAAAATATATAGCATCATGCAAACTGTTGATTATTTTTTGCCTGAATGTGCCTTTTAATTTTCATCCTATGTTACTGCTGGTTCATTACCAGATTTTGTTTAAAAAGAAAAAAAATATATATTATGGTGCCTATGGTATCTTCCTTCACTAAATGACTTGAGTCATTTTCACATTTAGGAGTTTAATATACTAGTATAAAATTAATCATAAAACACATTTCTAACAGTGAGTAAAAGTGTAGCCCTCTACATGAAGAAAAGGTTTAACTGTTTAGCATCAAACTGTTTTAAGCAGTCAAATACATGTTCCAAATGATGCAGCCAATATTGTGCGATATTTTATTCCAAATTGCAACATATAATGTATTTTCTTATAGTGGTAACTTTTGTTTGTGTTAGTTCTTGTATTTATTTACATATTTGACTAAAAGTTGACGGTAAGAAAGGGCATAACTTAAGTTATATTTGAAGACTGACAGTTGTCACCCATTCTTGTTGCTAACTGCTGTTACAGTAATTGTTTACATTTTTTTTTCTTTGTTTTAAATCAAAAATAAATTTAGTAAAACTGGGAAGTCTAATTTCAAGCAGATGTGAAAAACATCGGTTCTGTAACTTTGGAGGTTGGATGTTATTTGACACTATGCTGAATTTGAAATTATTTTAAGTTAATTAATTTGCACAAAACTAGAAATGGCAGATTGGATGTGTATTTGGAACTCCACGACTTTATATGTTGCATTTACATTGAATAAATTGTTAGTCTCTTTAAAATATCATGATATTTTAAAAAACGGTGTCTTGAATGTGATTTTAAATGTGTTTTGTTCTTCAAAACGTTATATGTAGTGGGCTAAGCTTGCAAAAGCACATTCTTTAAGTGTCGTAGAGAAAGCTTACTCATAGACTGTAGTCGACTCCGTCAAACAATTTAAAAATCATCTTGAGGTTTATCTGATAAAAACAATACTATTAAAGATATATTAACACTTTAGGTCAGTATTATACTGTCATCTGAAATAACTTTGATACCCACAAAATGGTTAGAAAAATGCATGTTATGTAGGTTTAAATTGTCAATTAAAATGAAAGCTGTCCTCCAAGTAGCAAAACAAAGCTTTGGATGGATTTCTGTGCTTTATCTCTCTTTCCTCTACCACAGTAGCCTCAGTGTCCTCATGTGTTTTCTGACATCTGCTGGGCTTTTCAGAATGCAGCTTGGACTAGTCTGGAATGTGTACGTACTGTTAGGACAGGGTAGGGTTCATATATTTGAGCTCTTGCTCACTGGATTCGGGGCTTTCTCTCCAGGTGCTGATGCTTCATAAAGATTGCAGGAATGTATGGCAATTACACCTCTCCTTGAATGGTTTCAAAAGTTATCAAGGAACAATAATGAATGCAGAGAAAAAAGCTGCCCTATAAATAAAAGACTTTTTTTTTTTTAAATATAAAATGAATCTGTAACAGAAAAGAAATTTGAAACTGATCTGTTGGTGTATTTCAATATTTTGTATTGAAAATGTAGAAGTAATTCAAAAGTTTTATGGTACCGTTTAACAATCTACTAGCTCAGACCTTTTACTCTTTTTCAGGTGTCACACTAAAATAATTTGTTTCTTAACTGTACTAGGGAGAGAAATCTTATTCTGTCCACTGACCTAGCTCATAGTTTCTGCTTGAAATACAAGCTTCTCTCCTAAATGCCTCATTTTGGTTTTGAAAGATGCTTATTTCACATGTAGTTTACCACCTATGTTTCAGGGGAAAAAAAAAATTCTCTGACAGACTGTGGTAGAGACCTCTGTATGGTTTCCATTAGGTCTCTTAGTTAGCCCTTGAAACTATTATACAACATATTACAGCCGTGATGAGTAAACCTTTTGTCTAAATAAATTGCTGTGGCTAGTTGCACTTCTCTGGAAAATTCCAGTTAGGAGAGTAGGGAATACTGATGGTTTGTGTCTCTTAAAGGAAAGAAAGTATTTTCCTGATTACCTTTTAAAGGAGTTGGGTGAAAAGTCGTAGAATCATAGAATCATTAAGGTTGGAAAAGACCTCTAAGGTCATTGAGTCCTTTTGGTATCATGTCCAAAAAGGAAAGCAAGTATCTAGATACCTTACTGGTTGCCTCATCTCTGTCACTTCTTTCCCAAATAATTTTTGATTCAGTCATGACTTGGCTAGGCTTTAAGAGAACTGGGGAAGGAGAAACAGGAGCTTCATCTGAGTATCGATGTTCTGTGCCTCTTTGTTGACATAGACTTGGATTGCCTGATTGAATATGAGATCTAAATTCAAATTACTAATCTTCTTGGACCTATGATAAGTTCGAGATTACCTCCAGATTTCTGTAAGTCATATTGAGATACTGTAAATGTTTCCTGAAGTGCAAATAATGGCTCCATGCATAATTCTGTGTCAAAATGGGGTAGTCTCATGATACAATCTTAGGACAGAAACAACAGACCTTATTCCTGAATGATCAGTCATGCCTGTATGGAAAATGGGGAGAATATTTTACAACTGGCCCACTTAGATATAATTGCAGCTTTTCAGGAACCTTATGCTTGTACTCTGGAATATTCTCTTTCTGTGTCAAGTAGATAAAATTAAAGCAGAGATCTGGAAGCCCCGAAAGGAAAATCTACTGATTTGTGGAAGGTTTGTTGAAAAACAGGTGATCTTTTCTGGAAATTTTTGTTTCAGCTTGTTGAACAGCGGTTCTATCTCATTCATTTATCTAATGATCAGCATCATTTGAATACAGAAAAGCTGATATAGGGCAGAAACTTCGTAAGTGATGAGACAATGTTTGTGTGGTGAAGCTGAGCTTAAGGGAGTGGAAAGGAAGGGTCTGCTCTGTGTTTGAGTAGCAACTCATTCAGCATACCTGTTTTGGGGTTGTTTTTTCTTTTGGTTGGTTTGTTGCGAAGGTGGGTGTAACTGGTTGCTTGTTTTGCGTGGCTTTCTCCCTGAAAATTTGAGTTCTGGCATGTTACCCCTTAACTGTTACCTTTGGTCATTGTTCCCTATGAGGGTGAAGGAACCAAAACAGTTTAAAAGCTGGTAGTGTGGGCTATGCTTATACTTCATTTCCCTGTCCCCAGGGTCAGTTTGGTATATATGGACCCACAACCACCCTGCTTATGGCTCATCCCATATAGAGCAGGCTGCTTCAGTTCCTCAGTAGGAGGATATCTGGTGGGAGCTGTGAGGCAGGTTCTTGCAATTGTGACTGACATGGGTCTAGGATGACTCAAAGAATGCTGTCATGGGGGCCTAGTCCATGGGGCTACATAGGTTTTTAAAAGCTGTAAGAACTCATGTTTCCTATAGTCATCAAAGATGAGGAGAAAGCAGCCTCACAATACCTCATATTTTACAGAATAGTGCTGGATGATGATGCTTGATGGAGGGTGTGAGAAAGCTGGTGTGGTCTTGCTGCCTGTTGGAGTGAACCCAGGAACAATCTAACCACAAAAGCACTCCTGGGTTTTGTCTAGGGAAGGAATCTGTACTTCTGCTCTGTAAGCAATCCTGGCACTGCTCCAGAACGTGGGCAGCGCCAAAGGTGGAAGAAACTGGACCCCTGAGTGACAGGAGGCAAGCCACGCTAACAGCGTTAACACGTTTGTGGGAAACAGCAATAGCTTCTAAGGAGTAGCAAGTACCAGACATCCACTATTAAGATGACCTGACAATGAGGGAGCCAACAAAACCAGTGAAGCGAGAAGGAAGAGCAGCAAGATGTCCTAAGGGTTAGGAGATCTGTGGCCCACCCTGCCCTAAAGGAAACGAAAGGCAGAAGGGGAAGGCATGCCTCTACCAGCTTCACTTAGTAGCCCAGGAGGTGTGCTGCTTTGGTTCTCTGTTGAGTAATTACCACTGCCGGGTGAGAAAAACTTACTGAAAGTAAGGACAGTGGAGACTAGGAAAATGTCCTGATTGCTGGAGACAAAGAACAAACTGGACAACGGCGTGACCAGAGTGGCTTAGGGACAAGTGATCCTGCCTTGGGGACAAAATCTAGATCAGGGAACGGCAATGCTTTAAAGGTTACAGTACCAAGCTGTATTTTTTTATTTCCTAAAATAGAGCAGAAATTTGAGAATTGGGAGATGCTACCTCCCCACAAGGCCAGATGCTGACAAGCTTGTCACTAGTAGGTCTTTATTTAAGCCAGGAGCTTGCACAGGTGCCTCTCAAGATGGCATGGCTTCCAGTTCTGAAGCATGTAGGTCAAAATATGTCCACATGCATGTCCTTCTGGCATCTGTTGTAGGTTTCTGTCTATAGACTAGATGACCTGTTGAAACACAGTTTCCTTGTGTCTGCTGCACAGTTCTGCCACACCGATGCTGCTTAAAGTTGTGATCCATTCTCCTTTTCAAGCACACTTAAAAGGGGGAGGCAGGCCACAGAATACAGTTGTGAACTGGAATAGCCTTTCACCACTGCAAACACAAAGTCCTAAAGCTCCAAAATGCCTGAGAAAGGCATGCTCAGAGATTAGAGTAATGCTGAAGGTTTTTCCACTGGTACAAATACTTCAGATCAGTTGCGAACAACCCTCTGCTAAAGAAAAAAACACCTGGGAGTGGGTATGCTTGGGCAGTTAGTAATATTGTCAAAATAAATGCTAGCAAACCAGGACACCCCCTCTTGTTCTTGCTTGTTCAGTTGTCTCGCAAGATGCACGGGGCAGAGAGAGGCTTACCAGGAAGCATGAGCGGCACAGCAAGATTATGTGACAAGTGTAAATAGAAGAATTTGAGTAACTGAAAAAGGTGGTCTTCAGTCACTGTTTCTTTACTGACTAGGGTCAAGAAAGTACCAATTCTGATGTTTGCAGAGCAGCTGTGTAGTTTGCAAAAGCAGGTAGTGGCGTGAGGTTCGTATTCTGTCCTTTGATTGCCACTGCTCCTCCGTTCTGAAAGCTAGTAGTTATCTTAGTTCCTACAAATCACAGTTGCTAACGAATTATTTTCTACTTTTTTATTCATAAGTTTCTGTCAATGTTGCTTTGAACTAAAGAAGGTAGGAAGTTTCTCTTCAACCCGAGACTTTTTCAAAATGGCGCTAGTCTCTTAGGTACAACTTAAAACGGCAGAGGAAATGCTTTGTATCTTAGCGCAGTCATTTAATTCTACCTTGCTTTTTTGGTAGTCCTCTCTTTACCCTGGGGGACGCATACCCTGTTGAGGGTGCACTCCTGGAGACTGCTGGAGTTCGTAGTAGTTGGGATAGTGGAACATTTTTTTCTACAAGAATTAACGTAAAAAGCGGGGGTGTGTGGGCAGGGACTTGAGATATATAGACAGTTTAAATCCACAGGCACAGTATATATGACCTGGAGGGTGAAGAGCAGCACCATCAACTGGAGGAGATGATGTCTTTTAGGAAGAATTTTTTCTGCAGCTGGCTTGAAGTGCTTCATGGTTTTTGTGTGTGAAAGTTCTTGCCTCTTTCTAAAAAGTTATAAAGACATTTTCATTATCATCTTTCTTTGATGTCCACTGCCATCAAGCTTAGTCAAGAAGAATGAAGAAATGGGGTAATAATGGTCATTATCAGAGCAGGCATGGAGGAGCCGTGGAACCCCACAGCAGCAAGCAGGGGGATTACTGTTAATGAAAAACTTCAAAGATTGCTATTTATCAAGAAAATGAAGGTAGCTAGTGTTCCCTCATTATTATAAAATGCAACTTCCTGACCTCTTAAAAAAAAAAAAAAATTGAGTAAGGTACAAAAGTAACTAAATGTGAATCTAGTCAACTGATGAAATGCATCTTCTCTGGCATCTAGATTGTTCCGCTGTTTCTGTGCAGTGGCTCTGCTGGTCATGTCTTCTATTCCCAACTAGTCATCTTTCCCAGGCATGATCAGGAAGCAGAATGGTTTTACAGAAAGAATGAGCCTTTTACTTCCTGCTCCCCTCTCCATCGCGTTATGAACAGCCTTGTGCCACGCAGGCTGGGTATCGCATGCAGAAGCGTGTGCAGCTTCGCGCCGTCAAATAGTCTTACCTCCACTCCTATAAGCGACCCAGCTTCTGAGCTTTTTGACTTTGCTGCAATTTCCACCATTTTGCTATGCCTTTATAGCCCCCACTACGCATGCTGAAAGTTTTTTGCCAAGAATTACATCATTCTTCTGTAATTACATCACACAACCCTAGCTAACATGTACCATTTCTGTGGCTGTCACAGCACACACCGAGCCCATGGGGCGTGCAGAGGTTTCAGTCTGGAGGTGTCAGAAACCACGAGCGCTGCATTTTTTTTGGCCTGGGTCTGGCCTAATTCAAGGTTGAGAGCAGCTGTCGCTTAACGGAAAACTTTCACTTGGGTTACTGTAAAATCCTCCTTTTAGCAATGATCGCTGTAAGCGACCTTGCTCAAGTAACGGCCGGACAAAACGTGATGAGGAAGCACCGGCAGGATGTTGTGGCAACTAACCGCACCGCCCTGCCCCGACGCTTCTGGCTGCCGGCACCCGCGCCCCCAGAAACCCGCTCCGCCGCAAGGGGGGCCCGGGCTTGCTCCTCGACCGTGACGCGGGCTGGCCAGCGGAGGCTGAGCGAGGTGGCCCGGCCCGGCCCTCCCCGCGGCGGCGGGGCCAAGGCGCGGGCCGTGTCCCGCAGCGATAAGGACACGGAGGAGCCCGGCGCCTTCCCGCTCCCCTCACGCTGCGGGGCGGGAGGCGGCTCGCGCACGCGCGCGCCGGCGACCACGTGCTCAGCGGCGGCCGCCGGGGCCGAAGAGCAATCTCGCGCCGATGCTTCCCGCGCGCTCGCTGCGAGCGCCGCAGGGCGGGGAGTCGGAAGGCGCGAAAATCCCGCGCATGCTCCCTCCGCCCATGGAGCGGCGGGCGGTTGGCTTAGCCACCCCGCGTGTGCCCGTGCAAGGCACGCTACACCCCCGTGACGTCAGCGCGCAGCGTCACGCCGGTGGGACGCACAAAAGTGTAAGTTTCAATTTTTTTTTCCCTGCCAAGGGCGGGGGGG
>VZTQ01014196.1:130233-147764 GCA_013400755.1 Pelecanoides urinatrix
TGAATTGGTGATGACGGAAAACTTTTTACTCTTTAAAAACGGTTTTTTAAAAACTAAATTATATGTGGTAGTAGTCAATAATTTCAATTGTGGAAACTTTCTCTCCTTTCATTTTTATAGCAGATGATGTCTTTGCTTGCTTTCTAGAAAATAGCATCATTGTCTCTGTGTCCTGCAGCCGTCAAGATTTTAAGAGAACTGATTTCTAGTCTTTGGTAACATGGCAAAAGATGTAAGTATATTTGTAGCACATCATATGTGGAAGCATAGCTCATAGAATATTTTTCGTTTTGTTAACAAAAGCAAACCAGGTCATGCTTTATAATAGCTGATGTTAATGAATATATAAAACTTACTTTATCTACATTGTACATCAAGCCTAGGCTACGTTTTCCTGTAGATATAACAGCATAAATCAGCTTCAGATCTGCAGCCATTTTTTTCAGAGTAATTAATCTTAAGAATTCACTATGCTTATAAAAGCACTTGGGCCATTGGCATTATGCATATTCACCTTGAACTCTAAACTTGGTTTTGAATTGGTTTTAAAAAAACCCCAGCAAATACTGTTCAGGTGGTGGGGTTTTAGTTGCCTGCTGTTGTCAACTGGCATTGCCTTTCTTGTGTTCAAGGAGTCATTGTGTATTGAAGGGAGCGAAGATGGTTCCGTCTCCATATGTGTTCGTTGTTTTGTCTGCTAAAAGATGCTAGTTAGTGTCAGTAAAAACAGGCTTTGAGGACTTACATCATAGACTTCCATTACCATTGATGTTAAGGTTCATGGCTTTGATTCTGTGACCTACCTCTTGAACCATGTTTGCTCTTTACCCATTCCAGTANGCGGTGCCGCCTGGCGCGCGGGCGCGTCCCCCCTTCCTCGTGCCCCTGCCGCCTCTGAGGCGATTAGCGCGGCCCCTCGCTGCCGAGGGGAGGTGGCGCGGGGCTTAGGGCTTTGCCCGGGCGGTGAGGCCCTGGTCGGGGGGCGCGGTGGGGGAGGCGNAAAAAAAAAAAAAAAAAACAGGTTCTGCATTTAAGATGTAATTTGTTGTTAATACCTAACATAATTGGGCTTTTGGATTCCCTTATTGAATATAAGACAAGATACTACTCTGTATTCAAGTTAGAATATATCTCTCCTTCAAAAAAACCCCAAAACCCAACAGCGTACAAGCTAAGGAAAAGTGATACAATTCAAATTCTTAAACAGCAGGTTACAATTTAATGTGGACTGCTGTAGCTTTCAAATAGTGAGAATTGCCATGAAATAGTGATTGGTTTAACAAATGAATCTTACAGAGAATTCTAGTAGTTCAGAAGCAACTGAAAAACATCTTAATGTGCAGAGAAGCAACCAGAAATACATAGTCACTCATAGCTTGCCTGGAAGAGATAAGGGTGGCCAAGTACATTACAGATAGCAGAGTTCAGGGAATGAAAGGCCGTATAAGCAGGAAGAAAATTAAAGAGCCGTGTTAGACTAGGAGATGAAATTGGAATAGTTCAAAGTAATTGAGATACTAAAGTACATTTGTTTAATATTAGCTTTTGGGAGAGAGATCAGCTAAGTGAAGAAGTGCTAGCACCTGGAAGTACAGATGGATGTCCTAGAAGGTCTAAGGGAGAAGAATGAGAATAAAACATTTAGGAGAGAACCTCATTTCTGAAAGATCTAGCTTATTCTAGAGAATAGTTAAGGGTGAAATAACATACATGATAATAAACTTCAGAAATGGAAGAAGATGTTACAGATAGGAAAAGAAATTGCATTCAGTATCTTTATTACAAGAATTAATAAGATTGATTTGGAAAAATGAAAATCTAGGTCAGGTTTTAGGTAAAATTTTAAGTGTACTTGAGCACCGGAACAGGTTAGCTCGAAAGGGTATGAAATCTTAATTGAAGGATTGTCTAACCTGTTCTTAAAAACCTCTACACATACTTAATCCTGCCTCAGGGAAGAAAGATGAACTGCTTACCTTTTTGCAGACTATTACATACCCACCATTACATGATGTCTAAAATGTGTAGTGAATGCTGGGAAATCCTAAATTTCCAGGTCTGATTATGGGCCCTGTTAGGTTTGATTTAATGCTGGAAAATAGTTATGCTAATTGGTATAACTTTTTCGATTTTCAGAAGGGAAGAGAACGATTCCCATATTTTTTGTCCAAAATCCAAGTTCTTTTCCTAGCAAAATAATGGAATTAATAATGATAGAGGCAGTATCACTAAATTTCTGGGCACTGAATCTGTGAAGACCTGCACCACTGTAAATTTAAACATTCTGACATGGAAATATTGCTGTGCTTAATGGCCTGTGGTTCTGCCATGTCACCTATCAAGTGCACTAACTGACTGTGAGATGTAGTGGTGAAGAAGATGGCATAGTTGATGAATGCTCCCACCCCTTCCTTCCCTTTTTCTCAGCAGAGTTGAGATGGCTAAACTGTGGTAAGGGCTGTGCTGCTACGATGCCAAGTCTGGGCTTTAGGTGGCATTTATATGGCCAAGCATGCTTCAGTGTGCTGCAGCCTGGGAAGGCAGGCTCGGTGTGTGTCCCACTGTTACTCTGAGCTGCTGGGGACAGTACTTGCTCTGGTGACGGTGAAGCAGGCAGCCCTGCACAAGAGGCGGGTGTGGAGCCTGGGCACCACAAGATAACATGCTCCTCCCACCTGCCACAGGAGAGCGCTTTTATTTTCCTTTTGTTGCTCTCTTCCAGCTCTTCTGATACCTCTTTATAAAAACTATAATTTGAAAAGACCTGTTTGGAAAATCAAATACTTTTAAAAGTTTGCAGACTGAGACTTTACTGGATAATTGACAAAGGGGAAGCATGATGGAGAATATTGGCAAACCAATTAAATGTTTTTATAAACAATTTTGTAATTAAATAATTATAAAAGTACTGATCAGGTAAGGTGGCAAGATAATGCTTATGAGCTGTTTAGAATCACAAAATCATAGAATCGTTTAGGTTGGAAAAGACCTTTAAGATCAAGTCCAGCCATTAACCTAGCAGTGCCAAGTCTACCTCTAAACCATGTCCCTAAGCGCCACATCTACGTGTCTTTTAAATACTTCCAGGGATGGAGACTCAATCACTTCCCTGTGCAGCCTTATCCAATGCTTGATAACCCTTTCGGTGGAGAAATTTTTCGTAATACTCAAGCTAAACCTCCCTGCGCACAACTTGAGGCCATTTCCTCTCGTCCTATCGCTAATTACTTGGGACAAGAGACCAACCCCCACCTCGCTACAGCCTCCTTTCAGGTAGTTGTAGAGCGCGATGAGGTCTCCCCTCAGCCTCCTCTTCTCCAGACTAAACAGTCCCAGTTCCCTCAGCCGCTCCTCCTAAGACTTGTGCTCCAGGCCCTTCACCAGCTTCGTTGCCCTTCTCTGGACACGCTCCAGCACCTCAGTGTCCTTCTTGGAGTGAGGGGCCCAACACTGAACACAGGATTTGAGGTGCGGCCTCACCAGTGCTGAGTACAGGGGCACGATCACCTCCCTGCTCCTGCTGGCCCAAACTTAAATTCTGTTAAATATTACTTTAAAATGTATCCCTCTAATGCTTTTCAGAGTGTACAATAAAGAGAAAGTAAGCAACAAAGCATTGATATTTGTACAAAATATTTCGATGTCCTCAGCATTGCTCAGGAAGCTATGAGGGGTGGAAAAAAAAGGATACATTCATATGTAGCACCTTAATTAAGAGCCTGCAGGTGGAGTTTAAGAGCATAATCACAAGTAATGTTGTAGCTGGATCAGTTGAAAAATAACGGAAAAAGAGAAATACTAGCTTGTGAAGGCTGACATATCTGTGGGTATATCAAATTTTTTTTTTGAAAACTCTTATATAAAGGGTATGGGATCTGGAATACAATAAATATGAAGGGGAAAAAAAAGAGCAAACTCGTTTTCCAGTGTGATCTGGTAATAGTAATGAACATAGCCATTTTTGGTTTTATGTAAGTGAGCATTGTGTGGGGCTGAGAAGCAATTCTAACAGAATCAGGCAGATTGGCCATGGAATATCACATGCAATTCAGAAGATCTTAGTTACTAGAAAGACTTTACTTTTTGTGTAATTTGAAGAAACAATGAAAAAAACCATGTGGATGACAGAACATGAATGGCAATATCTGAGGGACTTGTATATGTTGGGAGTGGGATTATTCTGTTGCTTGTCAGAGGCTGTATGACAAATTAAGATGAGGTCAGTAGAGTTGGGTACAGTTTGACATGTACATTTGTACCATATGGGAAGTTTCTTGGTCTGAGATGGAGATAGTCATCGCATGCAGAGAATCTCCACAAACTCCAGTTTAGGTGGTATTCCTCTTTCTGGTTAATCAGTGTCGTTCTCTAAGACTTTGCGAGTCTACTGTAAACTCTCCCACTGCTTACAAATGTGGCACCTTCCAGGCAGGAGCTGGAGGAGCCAAATGTATGCACAGAGGTCCTCAGCTGACTTGTGCTGCTCACTGGATTCATGGGATTAATAGTTTGGTGGGGAGCACAGTTCCCTAAGTGAAATGGTGACCTGTCCATCCTTGGCATGCTTAAAACTAGGCAGGGTGCAGCATCGAAAGAGGGAGCAGGAATTACTGTAGCAGGAAAGTAAATTTGGTAATTTAATTTTGTCTTCCAACTCCCAGTATAAGACTGAGGACTACTTGCTGGCCACTTTTATGTTTAGTTATATATTAGAATTATCTGTGAATTAAGTCAGTAAATACTTTTTAGTATCAATGGTTAACATACCTTCCACCACTAAATTAATAGTTTTTGAGTGTGAAGATCCAACTTGTGATATGACACTGGTTCTCCTCTCAGTTACTTCTGTTGCAAATGAACTGCTGAGGCCTTTCAGGCAGCCATAAAGAAAGAGAAGCTTGTGGCTCTTTTCTTTAAGACCCACTGTTAAATAGGAGAAGCAGGAGTCACTTGGAGGAACTGGGTCTATTAGAGGGGATAGTCCAATGCATGGTGTTACAGCGAGTATTGAGGAGAAGGGGGCTAGACAAAAGGAATGAGTAAGATTCCTTCTGATCTCGAAAATCGAGATACATATTGAAATGCATGAAATACATAAATGAAACGCTCTATGTAGTAGCAGTTGCTTATGATTGTTTCAGTTGTTCACCGTTGTTGCATGGACTGTTTCCAGTCATTAAAAAAAATAATAATCGTTCATGAAGAACATGTTGTTGAAACATAATTTGGTGTTTCACAAACTTTTTAACCTGACACATCACTGTTAGCCTTCAGAATTTCTCACAAACTAAAATATCTTTCTTGAGAGCTGTTCATCTGGAAAGCTCATGCATTTCACTGTTTCAGAGGTTGCTGACAGCGACATTGGCTTTGGAACCACTGGTTCCAAAATTTTTTTTAGTTTAATTATGTTTTATTCTACTGTCATCTTTTGCTTGAATTACTTTATGAGGGATTTTTCTCTTGAGCTCTAGTTTGCATAAAACTTACTGTATCTCTTCAGTATTTCATGGTGCTTTTATTGATCTCATTGAGTAGTAGCCGTGGCCCATGTATCTAACTTTGCAAAGGAAGCCTTGTGTGTATGAGTAAATCTGAGGACACCATGTAAGAAGTTCCGCCTGCACAAAGTTCAACTCCCGATCTGACATTACTGTCTTAAGAGATCTAGAGATGTAGGGATTAAGGGTGATGGTTTATTTTAACTGAATATTCAGAATATATTCAGGTATGTAGTTTAATCCAATGCATTTATTTTACAGTATTACTTAATAAATATTTTGCTCAAAGAATATTTAAAAAAACCCCCACAGCAAACTAATTTCTTACAGGAACTTTACTGGATAGGTGAATAGGTCTGCTAGATTTGGGGAAAGAAGTAGATCTATGGTTCTGTATACTAATTTTGCCGGAAAACCACAAAAGTTGTACTTTTTAATAGTTTTCATGTGATGCTTCTACATCAATCTTGAGCAAGTATTTGTGGTCTGAAAAGGTTACATTTGGGATAGATAAAAGACCTAATGGAAGTAGGAAAACGGTATATTTTTGGATCTTTTTTACATGATGCACTTTCAATGTCTAGAAAGTATTGAAAAGTCTTCAAAACATTTTTCAGACTTTTTAAAAAATACCAGCATGTGTTTCTCCTTTTATGTTTATTTTTGGTTATTTGGGAATTTCAGTGAGGTGGACTAGAGAAGTTAAGTCATTAGTGGATCTCAAGTGGTTCATGCACCTTTTTTTGATATCATTTTAGTTTAGCAACTTCTCAGTAGCTTGATCTATTTCTATTTGCCTTTAGTGAGTTCTAACATGTTCAGAAGTTTGCAAACTGAAGATCAAATAATATGAAATTCGGTTTTTTAAAAGGCATCTCAGTCTGGGATTTCAGGTGTTGTTAACATTTTTTTAAATACGCTTTTTAGAAGAAGGCAGAATGAAAATTATTTTTAAGCTCTCCTTTTTACATGGCAAATACACAATAAGAGTTTCCCTTTTTTTTTTCCCCCTATGTTGGTTTGTATTTATAAGGCAGAAAATAGCAACTCAGAAGTTGCCTGTCACCTCGCCAATTTATTTGTGTAAATAAAGCATTTTCCTGTAGCCTTTAAGTGTTCAGCTTCCTTATTAATTGTATGTGTCAGTTAGTGGTAGTGGCTCTATACAGATACATATTTATAGTATTACTGAGTAAATACAGTGTGCTGACAACACGCTAAACAAAAATGTAGCTTTTAAAAGTTAAGTTACACTAGGGATCACTTATTTTAGTATTTGTATTTGATTGCTTGGTTATCACTTAATGAAGATTTATAGTGGCTAATTAGAAGTGGGAGGAAAAATAGGCCAATCTTTGCTAAACGTTCTCTGTGTTGAAGTTGTTCTCAGCAGATAGCAGACAACTTGATCTTAAAGGTTGACAGTGGTTCCTATCCCCAAAAATGCTGCTGGCTACTTGTCTTGTGTTGCATTATGTTACCTTTGCTAAGCATGCCAGTATTGCATTAATGGTTACACAGACTTGCTTGAAAGTTATGTTGTGGACTGCTGTAGCTTACAATACACTGATAAGGAGGTTGGTGAGGCAAATGGTTTTGGAATGAGTCCTGTTTAACATTACTTGTTGATTTCTGCTTGGTTCAGATGCTGTTGAACAAACTGCTCTAAAGGTTTGATTTGGCTGGAAGAACAAAAGTCTATTTAGGTCAAATCTAGAATGGCACCAGGAGCTAGTTGTGGAAGTGGCTGCTGCTGGTACTTCCCTGCATATGAGTATTTAGTCCAGGAGGACACAAATGATGACTTTATTTTCTGATTAGTTTATGTGGTAGAAGTGGCAAACCAGTGCTTCGGTCCTGTTCACCCTAGGAATCTCGTATTCAATTTTACTTCATTCTTACAGCTTTGCAGCTAGCTTTGGGGATGTCAGCTTCAAATTTTGCAGGGATTGTATCACTTGGGCAGTTGAATTATTGTAAGAAACTACCCAGTATAATTATTTTAACTCCTGTGGTATTTTTGATCTGTGTGGCTGCTTAGACTGGGCCACTGTTTGACTCATCTTCAAAATGAATTCTTCATCTATGATTCTATGATTTAATTTTTGCTGAATTCTAGATGTGTTGCCTGTTTAGAAAAAACAGCCAAGAAAGCTAATGGTCTTGACATATTCTGTATATACAGGTGTCATTCTGTATATAGTTGGTGTCCACTGTATGTGCAGTATCAGTGGAGCCTACATTCAGACCAAAGATTGACAATGCTTAACTGAGCTACTAACTTGTAATCTTCACAATTTTGTGTTATCCAGATCTTTAATCTAGTGCTTTGACTATGCCTTGCTAGTTAAGGTTTAATAATTCAATTTACTTTTTGGAAAGCTCATTTCTATGGTACAGCTCATTGCTGAGTGGTTGACAAACACTTTACTCTTGAAGATGCTACCATGAACTGAGGATGTGGTATGATATCTGTTTCAGAAGGCTACTGAGACACAGTAAAATAACACGTCTGAGAATTTTGCAGGATCAGACTCCTGTAGCCTGACTCTAAAAGTTCTTTTGTATTTCTTTATACAGTAAGGAATAGTTCTCACTGACTTCATTTGCAAAATGAAATTCAAATGTTTTAAATTTAAGAACTTTCTTATCTTTCCTGCAATCCTCTACTTCATATCTTAATTGCCTTTTAATTTTTGCGGAAAATGAATTGGATGTCCCATAAAAATAGTCTGCTGCAGTTACATGATGATTCATTCCAGAGCATGTTTGCTCTGGTCCCTGAATGAGACGAGAATCCAATGGAAAAAATAGTGTATTATCATCTTGTTACAAATGACATTTGCATACAGATGGGGGTGAAAGAAGAAATAAGGTTGTTTAAGCAGTGTTATTTTTGATTATAAGCTTTTCTCCATTTTGTAGCTGTGCTAATTTTCCGTTGTGTTTGTTTGTTACTTCCTGATATTAAAATAAGGCAAATAGAAAAACCTCCCTACATTGTCAGTGAAGTGACCCATAATAAAATTGCATGGCATAGGGCCTTTACATTTATTGCCTACTCTTAAGCAGTAAAATGACTAGGGATTGTAATTCTGTATGGTTCAAGTTAGGTGCAGTTAGCACAAGATGTGTGGTTGTTTGCTAGTAGGCTTTGCAAATGCCTTTAGACAGCAGAGGCATCCTCCTGATGTCTTTGACAAGCTCTGGGAGGAAATGTACTCTAACAGGAATACTTTTCCTTCCCAAGTTCTCCATTTTCTGGTTCTGTCTTTACTACTTCTTTCCTGATCTATTTTGAACCTCTCGGTCTGAGTCCCATCTTATTTACCCTTTCAGTCGTAGTTTAGAATAGATTGTATTCGTCTTCCTAGTTCCCGTGTTCTTCCGTTTTCCTCACAGGATCTGATCTCCTTGTTCTATTAAGGCTGTCTTTGAGATTCTCATCGGCTGTGTTGCTTGTACTTTTTCAGTGACTCCCAGTTTCTCTACCTCAGCTCTTAATCTGCCATCTTCCATCTGACTTTCTCGCTCACTTTCTCTTTCCCAGCCAGTCCCAAAATTGTCTGTTTTTCTGTCTGTCCCATTCTGACTCCCATTCTTTAACCTTTGCTGTATATTTGACACCCACATCTCTTGTTTTGTTGTCAAACCCAGTCCTGTGCCTCAATCTAGTGGGCTTAATCTGTTGATTAAGCAACTGAAAATTTCTGTTCTGAGAAATACCTTTTGGCAAATACCTCTGTTTCCATTTATCTCTACCCTTTTTGCTCTTCTTTTAGCGCTTTTTCAGGGAATATACTTAAAATGGGCTTGTTACCTAGAAGCAAGGTAGAAGAGGTATTTCTGTGGTGCAAAAGCACCCTTCTGTTCCCTTTATTTACTTAGAGTGGTGGGGGGGGACCTTCCTCTCAGGTTAAACCTGATAGACATAGCACGTGTACTTGTTCAGTCTCATTTTTGTCAAACTTCTTGGTCATGCTTTTATAGATTCCTTGTCCTTCAGTCCAAATTCAGCTTGAATCTTCTCTGTTTCGTTTAAAGGTTTAGTGAATAATCTTATGCCAATTTTTATTAAGAAATTGAGTCACAAGTCTGGAAAGCTGTGGAAGAAATGATACTTTTGTTGTAAGGGTGTTGAGTTTCTAGTGCATAACTTCAGAGACCACAAATATTAGCTTGTTAGTAAGATACTAAATTATTCTATGATAGTCTGTGCTAAGGGATTTTTTTAAGAAGTTCTTTTAATAATAAGTAATAAGTTTTTTTAATAATTCTCTGTATTTTTAGCAATTTTTGTTTCAGATTAACTTTAGTCCCAACAAAAAGTTTTTACTGACTTTCAGGCTGAGGGCACTTGTAGTACTTTTCAGCTTTTACTTGTAAACAAAACAAAAATAGACTTCCCAATCCTTATGACTGCTGGTGATCTCATAGCAGGCCAAAGCTAACTTCAGTTGAATTTCTGATATGTTTAGCTCGTCAGTTGATTTCTTTTCCTTAGGAGTTCTGCACGATGTGATGAGACAAAGCCTAGGTGATGGTTGGGGTCTCCTCTCCAGCATCACTTCCACAGTTAAAATTACCAGATTTACTAATTTGTCCAATGGTCTTTAACCTTCTTTCTCTGATCTGTGGAAAGGAGATCTTAAGTTATTACAGTTTAGATGCTGTGTTGTGTGTCAAAAGCTGTTTTTTAAAATCATTGTTGATTTTGTCATAATGTGAAAAGGACAAAAGGTGTGTCTGTATCTGTTGCCCCTTTAGGATACTAGGAGTTTCTTTATGTAGCCATAGAGAAGTATACATAGCTAACATATCTCTTTGAAGAGGAAAGCAATGCTAAATTGTGAAGTTGCACACACTTTAAAAGCTTTCAGAATTGAATATTAGAGCATGATACTATTTCAAGGTGTTACCATCAAAAGAAGTAATGCATCTTGAAATGGAGAATCATGAGAAGATAAGAAGAAAATATGAAATACGAAAAAAAATTAGATATCAGGTGAAAAAAATAAAAATCAAAATACCTTGTTACAAGTAGCTTGATAAGGACTGAAATCTTATCTGTTTTTTCCCATCAGAAAATAGAATTTCCTTGATGTCTAAACCTGCCTTGGCAGGATGTTACTTTTCCATTGGGGAAGATCAGATATTTCCTGCTGGTGTGGTTTTTTTGTTGGGTTTGTTTGTTGGGTTTTTGTTGTTGTTGTTGTTCATTCTGAATCTCTGACTATGACATACCTAATGGGAGCTATGGTCACATTTTCCTGTATTTTCTTTCTTTCGTTCTTTTGGGCACGGCACTATGCTAGATAATGTTATGGAGGAGTAATCTTGGTGTCTCCTCCAAAATAACCTGGTTTGAAAAATAGCGGGAATTTCTTCGAAATACACATTGAGAGATTTTTTGTCTAGTATTTCCATTTTAGAACAGACATTAGAATTTCGTATGGGATGGAAGTTTTGCTTTTCAATTTTCTTTTGTCAAAAGCTTGTATCAGTGACTGAGGAGACTCAAAACTAGTGATAAATTTTGATAACCTTAGAATTAAATAGTGTATCCAGAAGTGTGAAGCTGATGCAGGAGTAACAGAATTTTCACCAGAAATCAGTTTTCATTATGAATAATAGCAGCTGGGGGTGCTATTTGCTGTGGGATTTGGTAGTATTCTTTCCAAATAGTTTTCTTGGATTCTTTCCTAGACATACTCTTACGAATGAGTTGAATATTTACTAGACATTTTAACTGCTAGAGCTGAACCGTTAGTAAGACACTGATGTGGAAAGGTGGTGGAACTGTAACTGCTGTATTCTTCATCAGTGTTGTGATTCCTGAGGGGATTCTTCTTGTTGTTCTATGTGATTGCTATTCTCTGATTTTTCCTGAATTGTATTCTCTTATTGATTAAATGCAGTGTTTTTCCCAAATGTTCTCCAGTTTGTCAGTGACTTGCGTAATTTCAGTCACACAAAAGCACTGTCCAGGCGTGTAGCACTAAGCTGACCCTTTGTAATGCTAGGTTAGACTGTGTTTTTTGGAGTTGCATATTGGTTTGGGTAGTATTATTCACTGTATATTTTAATTATGTAGAAGAAAACTTGAAGCTTATGAGATTATTTGATACTACGGTATGGTGGTTAGTTGAATACTTAAGGATAAAATGAATTAATAGAAATCGTTATATTGGAGACCATTCTAGTTTAAAAAAAATTAAAACAGGAAGGGACCAATAAGTAATCGATTACTGAATTGCCTAATTTGCTAATTACTGAAATAATGATTTGCATTTTATACTTTAGTTTGCTGAATATCACAGCTTAAATATTTGGTTTTGGATTATCACTGTAACTGACGTGAACTCGAGGCAAGTTTGCTTTTGCGTATTAAACTGATGAATGCATTTAATAATTCAGAATTACTAAATTCACGTGCTTCTAAAATGAAAGATATTACACATTAAAACAGCCATTTTCTTGGTGGTCCACTGATCACAAACTCAATATATTAAATGTCTTTCCGGTCTCATTGATAACTTTTTGATTCTCATAGAAAAGAGAATTTGGAGGAATCCTTGAGTGCAAGCCTTCTCTTTCTGCTTTTGAATAGAAACTGAAGTACTGCATTTAAAGAAATTATGACAATGAGACTGCACTTCCTGTGCGGTTTAACACTCTTGTTGTGAAATTGAGGTAGAATGGGAATATAATGTAACACCCAAAAATTCATCTTCATATAGCACATTGGGTTCCAGTGTTCTGGAATGTCATATTGCCATTGAGTGTAGCTCTAGTAAATCTTTGTAGCTCTAACAACATCTTTGTACGTGATACTGATTTCATATTGATGAGTATACCTTCTTTCTTTGAAAGTGTCTGATATAGTCTGTTGCCTTTCTGAATTATGTAGTAAGTGTGATGAAGAGTTAGACTTATAGAAGCTCTGGTGCCTGGGAATAGAGGGCAGTAGAACTGTCATTTGTTCAAGTGGACCTTTGAATCCTTACTGTGGGCAAGATGGAGAACAGTTGGTGGTTGTGTACTGGTAAGTTGTTGCAGTCTCCTTAAAACAATGCTATTTTCTTACTTTTGGGGTGGAAATCAGGAGAATGGAGGACAGAACTGCCACAGGCTCTTCATTCTACCCATCAGTTCCACTGTCTCCTCACTTACGTTTTCTTTGTACCACCAGGTCCTCACCACTGCCATGCTGTTACAGGCCACTGCTCTTTATGCTTCCCTTAGCAAAATTTCTCTTCTGCTCACTTCCCAGCCTGTCCCCAATGCTAGGTTATCTTCTCTTCTCCCCTCCCCTTTCACTGAGGAGAGAGAGTTTCCCGTTTTGTAAAGTTCCCTGTCTGTCTTAAGAAATCCTTGATGTCATATACCTGGATAATAACAGCACCACAGCATCCTCTAGTGCTCACTTGGTTTGCTGAACTTCTGGCAAATCGTAAGTAGGGCTTTTCAGGTAGAGTTTTAAGGGAAAAGCTTTGCTACTGACTGACAGCAAGCCACTGAATTGTCTCTTGAAGATGCCTTGCAAGTACCAGCTATGCACAAAATGCAGCTAGGGACTTCTCAGCCTCTCTGACACCACATGCTAAACTATGGTTAAGTACAAGTGTTGACTGACTTGCTGTTCTTTCTAAATGGAAGCAGTCTTTGTGTCCTGCCTTCATTATATTTTCAGAACTGCTTTGTCTGGAGATACCAAGGAATTACTGCATCAAGTGTTTTCTATCAAAAAATTAATTCTGTTTTTTAACAATAACTTCTACTGTGAGCTTTCTCAATGGATGGGGATTACTTTATAAACTTGTATGTAATCCTGTAGCTCTTTCACTTAAGAGCTTTATATTCTGATCTTTAAAAAAAAAATTGAAAAGGTGAAGGTGTTTCTTCGTGATGCTTTTTTTTTTCCTCATTAAAATGGCTTAAGGTGTTCTGTACCACCTCTACTGTTTTTGCTACAACGTTGTTAACTTCTGTGGTAGGTAAGTTTTACCTCCACAGAGAAAGGTGTAGTCAAAGGTGCCAATGGTTCTAATTAGAAGGGTGTTCAGCTGTCTGTTAAAATAGTGCATGTACACTGTAAGAGCTTAGGATACAAAATAGCAAGGTAGGTGTAAACTGATTTTCTGCTTGCGTTTTAAGAATATGTTATTTATAAAATCAAGATTTAAAGTTTGGCAAATACTATGCCACAAACAGTGCCATTACATAGTGGCAGATTTGTGACAAAATACGAGTGGTAGCAGCAGAGACTTCTGGTATGATTTCGTCCATCTTTAACAATAAAGGGCTGTCTGTGTTTGTAAATTTAATAAAAGTTAACTTTCTTTAACAGGCTGGACTAATTGAAGCCAATGGAGAGCTTAAGGTGTTTATAGACCAAAACCTAAGTCCTGGAAAAGGTAAGAATACAATTTTTAGTAAGACTCTCCATTCCTTGACTTCTAGTTGTTATGCTTATTACTGGCTTTAAACTGCTTTCTTAGCATAGTTTTTGTAAAGCTTTTCTTAAGTTATGTCTTACATAATCAGCAAGCAAACTGTAGATTTTCTGTGGTTTATAATTGTCTCTAAACTGCATGTGAAGTTCAGTGGTGGTTTGTCATCCCATATGTGATCTTCTCGTTAGTGTAGCTTGTGTTTAAGTATAAAGGCCCAGATGGTCTAAAACGTCTTTTGGGGCACTATGTCTTAGCAAATGGGAAAAATGCAGGAGTGTAGCAGTTTAAAATGGGTTATGACTGTTTTTATGATAATGCATCCACACTAGTGCAAGCCTATCTGAAATAATATTTTGAACAGAACTGTTTTGGACTTGCAGATAATGGCTGTGCATGTATGATAATGTAATGTAATCAAGCAATTTAATAAAATGCAGGCTATAAACTTGAATTTTGTATGTAAGCTCAAAAACTAAGAGTATCTAAACATTTGGGGAGTTATGTGCTGCACTTTACAGTTAGCATAGTTGAAGGCGGAGGAAACAGAAGCTTGCAGTTGCTATCACGGAAACATGGTGGGATGACTTGCACAACGGGAGTGCTGCAATGGATGGCTATAAACTCTTCGGAAGGCATAGGCAAGGAGGGAGAGGTGGTGGGGTAGCCCTGTATATTAGGGAATATTTTGACTGTTTAGAGCTTTATGGTGACGATAGGGTTGAGTGTTTATGCGTAAAAATCAAGGGGAAGGCCAGTAAAGCAGATATGATGGTGGGAGTCTGTTATAGACCACCCAACCAGGATGAAGAGGCAGATGAAATATTCTGTAAGCAGCTGGGAAAAGTCTCACAATTGCTTGCCCTTGTTCTCATGGGAGACTTCAACTTACCAGATGTCTGCTGGAAATACAACACAGCAGCAAGGAAACAGTCTAGGAGGTTCCTGGAGTTTGTGGAAGATAACTTCCTGATACAGCTAGTGAATGAGCCAACTAGGGAAGGTGCCCTGCTGGACCTGTTGTTTGTGAACAGAGAAGGACTTGTGGGTGATCTGATGGTTGGAGGCCGTCTTGGGCATAGCGATCATGAAATGATCAATTCTTGGAGAAGTAAGGAGGGGTGTCAGCAGAACTGCTACCTTGGACTTCCAGAGGGCAGACTTTGGCCTGTTTAGGAGACTGGTTGACAGAGTCCCTTGGGAGGCAGTCCTGAAGGGCAAAGGGGTTCAGGAAGGCTGGACATTCTTCAAGAAGCAAATCATAAAGGCGCAGGAGCAGGCCGTCCCCGTGTGCCAAAAGATGAGCCAGTGGGGAATAAGACCGGCCTGGCTGAACAGAGAACTTGGCTGGAACTCAGAAAAAAAGGAGAGTTTATGATCTTTGGAAGATGGGGCAGGCAACTCAGGAGGACTACAAAGATGTTGTGAGGTTATGCAGGGAGAAAATTGGAAGGGCCAAAGCCCAGCTAGAACTTAATCTGGCTACTGCCATAAAAGACAATTAAAAATGTTTCTATAAATACATCATCAACAAAAGGAGAAAGGAGGGCTAAGGAGAATCTCCATCCTACATTGGATGCAAAGGGGAAACATAGGACAAAGCATGAGAAAAAGGCTGAGGTACTTAATGCCTTCTTTGCCTCAGTCTTTCATGGTAAGACCAGTTGTTCTCTGCCCTCCTGAGCTGGAAGACAGGGAGCAGAATGAAGCCATCATTATCCAAGAGGATATGGTTAGCGAGCTGTTACACTACTTAGTCACACACACGTCTATGGGGCCGGATGGGATCCACCCAAGGGTACTGAGGGAGCTGTCGGAAGTGCTCACCAAGCCACTTTCCATCCTTTATCAGCAGTCCTCGCTAACCAGGGAGGTCCCAGTTGATTGAAAGTTAGCAATTGTGATGCCCGTCTACAAGAAGGGCTGAAAGGAGGATCCGAGGAACTACAGACCTGTCAGTCTGATGTCAGTGCTGGGGAAGGTCATGGAGCAGATCATCTTGAGTGCCATCACGTGGCACGTACAGGACAACCAGGTCATCAGGCCCAGTCAGCATGGGTTTATGAAAGGCAGGTCCTGCTTGACTAACCTGATTTCCTTCTATGACAAGGTGACCTGCCTAGTAGATGAGGGAAAGGCTGTGGATGTGGTCTACCTAGAATTTAGTAAAGCCTTTGACAGCTTTCCACAGCATTCTCCTGGAGAAACTGGCTGCTCATGGCTTGGACAGGCGTACTCTTTGCTAGGTAAAAAACTGGCTGGATGGCTGGGGCCAAAGAGTTGTGGTGAATGGAGTTAAACCCAGTTGGCAGCCAGTCACGAGCGGTGTTCCCCAGGGCTCAGTTTTGGGGCCGGTCCTGTTCAATATCTTTATCAATGATCTGGATGAGAGGATCGAGTGCTCCCTCAGTATGTTTGNTCCTAAAACTGAAAGGAGGTTGTAGTGAGGTGGGTGTCAGTCTCTTCTCCGAAGTAACAAGTGATAGGATGAGAGGAAATGGCCTCAAGTTGCACCAGGGGAGGTTTAGATTGAATATTACGAAAAATTTCTTTACTGAAAGGGTTGTCAAGCATTGGACCAGGCTGCCCAGGGAAGTGGTGGAGTCACCATACCTGGAAGTCTTTAAAAGATGTGTAGATGTGGTGCTTAGGGACATGGCTTAGTGGTGGACTTGGCAGTGTTAGGTTTACCGTTGGACTTGATGATCTTAAAGGTCTTTTCCAACCTGAATGATTCTATGAGTTCCAGTTGCCTGCAGTTCTGGACAGCTATGTCATATAACCTCTTATGTAAATTGATTATGCTATATGTGAAAATTAGATTTTTGTCCCCTGTATTCTTAGGGGAAGGCTGTTTCCGTAGTGAGACTGTAGAACTTTTCTCTGACTTCCAGTTAAGTGTATTCTTGCCAGTTAATGCATTTTGCTGGTGCCAGTGTTATTTTTCAGCTTAATAGTTTTCTGCAGTGTGGTTACCTACTCTTTGTAAATAACAATTGTGTATCTTAACAGTCTTTAGTTTGACAGGCCAACTAGCCATTGTTTCCTAGATTCCTCTTTGTCCTCTGGATTTTCCTTATTGTCATTCTTTGAGCCTGTTTGTTTGCTTTTCATCATTGCAGGTGACCAAAATAGTATATATGTCTCCAAGTGAAGCTTCAGTCATATTTGTATGGAGCTATCAGTAATTTTTCTGTGCAATGTCATGTTTGGTTCACAGCCATCTCACAATAGATTTTGGTGAAATGGCCATTTTCCTTTGTTGTTGCTTCCAAATTATGATAGTCTGGTTTATTCTTGTGTGTGCCAGATGGCGTGCTTTGATAGGCTGTACTAAGTAGGGTGAAATTTATTAGAACAGTCACCTACTACTTCTTGTCTGATGCTCTCATAAACCTCACTGTTGACAAACCTATTGATTTATGCATTGTTAGTTTATGCTAGTACTTGTAAATGTCAGATTAACCTGTAGTGCAGTTCAGGTGACCTCCATTAGTGTCGTGGTTTTACCCCAGCCAGCAGAAAAATAGGCACCACGCAACTGGTCTCCCCCTGACACCACCACCACCACCACCCC
>VZTQ01014198.1:0-17343 GCA_013400755.1 Pelecanoides urinatrix
TTTTTATTTTCTTGAAAAAAAACCTTATAATTTATATCTCCTTCCTGGAGGATAAAATATTTTAATTTTAATGTAGAATCCTGTGTCTCCTAGGGTCATATGTTTTCATCCTTGACATTAAGATTTTACTCTCTGTGATGCACAACCTGGAAGCCAGTCAACACAAAATAAGAGAATTTTGTGACATATAAATTGTAACCTCTCTAGGTAGAAGTAAATGTTTTATAATTTTTGCTATTTTTTTTCCCTCAGGTGAATAAATGCTATTTTCCAATTAGCTATAGCAACCTCAGGATTTTTTTTTTTCCAATTTCCTGTTTTGTATGTGCACTGTGATGGACAAATATTCTTTTTTTTCTCCAAATGATAAACAAGGATCTTCTTTTTAGTTAAAAATAAAAGCACTATGTGTGACTCAAGTTTCTATTTGTTCAAACCAATTTATTTCAAACTAAAGAAGGAAGGTAACAAAAAGCTTTGAATTTCAGCTCTTTTTGTCTATCTATTAGTTCTGAATTGGATTTCTTGTTACTTTACAGTGAAAAAAAGGATTAACAGGTGGTACAAAAGCAGGGATTTAGCTGTAAAATGAATAAATGTAGGAAAGCTTAAAAAGAAGGAAAGGTGAACGATCATGCTTGCAGTTCCCCCACATTAAAATAATAAGTCCAACATGGAAGAATCAAATGAAAGGGAAATTTAATTCATTTCCTGCAAACCTCAGCCATTTCATATCTAGCTATACTGAAAAAAGAAGAAAGACAGCTACTGAAAAAGTACTCAAAACACTATCATTTTACTTTAAAAACTCTAAAAAAAAAAAAGATAATAAAAGAAAGGGTGGACAGAATAGAGCTTTAGAGGTGGGGGCTGTAACCTTTCACACAGCAGTGCTGGCCATTGGTTCAGTATTCTTGCTGCAGTATAAACTCATAACATGTATGACATGTCAGACAGCCCCACACAGGATGAGTCTATCCTTCATATTGTGATGATATATGGTTGATTGATAAGAAAATCCGTTTTTGTGCTCCATAGGTGTTCATCTTATGCCCTGAAAGATTAGATTTATTTACCCTTATCTCAGTGCTAGCAGTAAAGATGATAACATCTATTATATTATTTTCAAAGCAGTTGCTGGGGTTTTAGCTACATGACTTCCATACTCTTTAACATAAGGCACAGCCTTGACCACTTTGAAAATGTATAGCTCAGTGTCACCATTTCTAATGTAAACATGGTATTAGCAATATATATGCAAAACATGGGAAGAACATTTAGGATGGAGTTGTTTGGTGGGACTAGCACAATTGTCTGTATTGCTCAACAAATATTCAACAAATATTGTACAGTGTCACTAGAGAACAACCTGTGACACAGGAGTGGTCTCCACTATGAAAGGGAAACAGTAGAGAAATTCCAGAGCTAGTGAAGACGCAAGACTTTAAATCTGATGGGTTTGGTGCAATGTTTCTGAATGTCCTACTTATACTTCAGGAGTAATTAGCTCAGTGTAGTACTCGATCTTTGACAGAAGTTATAAGCTTGGCAAAAGTACTCAGATCTCTGATGCAAAGCAGCTGTCAGGTAGCATGGCTGTCCCTGCAGTGGCTATCCCCATTCTTCTGAAAGGAGCTGAAGTATGGGTTTCTCTCAGCGCACATATGTATGTATTGATGTGCATTGTGGAAGAATGACACTCACCACCACAAGAGTATCAGTTTAAGTAAGACCCAAAAGAAAACAAAACACTTCTGCAGAAGGTGAAAGGAGTAATGGAAAATAAATGAGAAAAATCTCAAGGCAATCAAAGCAACAGAAAAGCTTTGCAGGACTAGCAACAAAAAACAACTGAATAAAGGGGGAAATATTCTGCCATTGACAGAAGGACTTGTACAAAAGTTGGAGCAGTTTTTACCACTTAATAGCCTTCCAATTTGCCTTCACTGTAGTTTGCTTTTTAGGCATGCATAGGAGCGATCATTCATTCTCTGTGTTCATCAGTTGGCTGCAGCTGATGGGGGCAACAGTGAAGGGGCAGGTTTTCATGACCCAGACAACAGTCCATTGATGATTGCTATGAAATTACGATCAAATTAAAAATGAAAAACAGATTTTGTTTTTATTTTAGGCAATTACTGCTTGGTAACCTAGCATGGAAGCTGTGGAAGTCTCTGCTGTTCATTATTCAGTGACTTAAACCAGTAAATTCACTTTTAAAGTAGCAATTAGACTGGTGCAGAACGTCTTCTGCCAGCCCAATTCTGTGAGTTTAAACAATTTTATGTGCAAAATTATTGTGGAGTTTAAAATGGACATCATATGATATAGATGTTTAGAGACATATGCTGAAGATATCTAAAGTATAAAACAGGTGATATTCTTTCTAATAAGGTAAAAATAGCTCTACACAAGGTATAATTCTTCTGTCAGGCCAAGGACAAACTTATTCATTGCACTGTCACTACAGAGAGGGCAGCCTTCCTCTCCTTGTATTTGAAAGACAGGACTAAGAAACAGACCTTGAGCTGGAATTATAGCTCATTAAAAAAGGTAAGATTTACAGGGAAAAGAATTCTATTAAAAGTATGTTTTTCAAAACTCCATTATAACCTAAATCAAAAACATGGATTGACTGTACACTCTAAACAATGGGAAATAAAAATGTTGTGTTTAATAGCACATAAACACAGCCTATAGAAGAATGAAAGGTAGATATTAAAAATAAATGACATGTACGATTATATAGGGAGCTTTTAAGTTGGATGAATTAAATACAATACTCACAGAATATCAAGAGGTCCAAAGAAATTAATAGATCATTTTGTATTGACATACACCTATTTTCTAGGAATGCCAGATTAAATAGGCGGAGTCATATTATCAGAGTCACTCATTGGACCTAAGAGTAACTTTTAATACTGAATACATTAACCAGAAAAGGTGTGAAAGGAAGCTCAGACAAAAAGATTTCTGCCATGACAGAAACATCATCTCACCGTATTTAATGGAAAAAGCATACAACCTGAACTTTTAAAAAAAATCGCATTGCTATATGACTTTTAGGTGACTAAATAAGGGCAAGACCCAAGTACTGAAGAGTGTATCATGCTTATTATCACTGCTGCTGTTATTATTTATCACCAGAAAGCTTTTGAATCCTTCATGAATCATCAGTCTGACATGACCTGAGAAAGATAATATTTTTTCTCAAAGAAGTTACTGTGCAAGTATATAACAAGACACAACAGAAAGAGAGAGAGTACAGAGAAGCAATGATATATTTTAAGCCTGTACGCCAGCCACCCTGTGTCTCTGTACATCTGCAGACCCACTGAAGAGTTTTAAGGAAAGGGGAGGTTATACAGATGTTTTCAGGGAGTGCCAACAAAAGATGACGAGGAGCAGAGGAGAAAGCTTAAAGACCCCTGTCTGAAAATGTAAATATGAAGAAAAGAAGACACAAGATACTGTATTTTCTTATATTTAGATCAACATCCTCCAGAATCTTTGTCAGATACTACAATGCATTTTTTTTCTCAGGGAAAAAAAAAAAGTCATTAAGGAATCTTTGAACAATGGTGGTCCTTGAGTGTGTTCTTGCAAAAAGAAAAGAATTGTCTTTCTACCATGCTGTCAGTATGAACCGTAATGTATACACTATTGATTCATTAACCCTGAACTAAATTTCACTAGGAAATGCAGAGGAGTAGTAAACTAAAGGAACATTGTTTTTTCTGTCCTTAATGGCATTTTTTTATATATATAATTATTATATATTATAACAATTCAAAAACACTTGGTCCACTGCAGTCAGTAGTATTATCCTGTTTATTGTCCATCTTCATCCAGCTGTCTGTGTCTAGCTGTTTTATTTTGTAAGTAGATGTCCTGGTTTCGGCTGGGAGAGAGTTAAATTTTTTCCTAGTGCTGTGTTTTGGATTCAGTATGAGAAGAATGTTGATAACACACTGATGCTTTTAGTTGTGGCTAAGTAGTCTTAGTCAAGGACTTTTCAGCCTTCCATGCTCTGCCAGGTGCACAAGAATTTGGGAGGAAGCATAGCCAGGACAGCTAACTGGCCAATGGAATTCCATATCATATGATGTCATGATCAGTATATAAATAGGGGGCGTGNGAAGAGTTTTAAGGAAAGGGGAGGTTATACAGATGTTTTCAGGGAGTGCCAACAAAAGATGACGAGGAGCAGAGGAGAAAGCTTAAAGACCCCTGTCTGAAAATGTAAATATGAAGAAAAGAAGACACAAGATACTGTATTTTCTTATATTTAGATCAACATCCTCCAGAATCTTTGTCAGATACTACAATGCATTTTTTTTCTCAGGGGAAAAAAAAAAAAGTCATTAAGGAATCTTTGAACAATGGTGGTCCTTGAGTGTGTTCTTGCAAAAAGAAAAGAATTGTCTTTCTACCATGCTGTCAGTATGAACCGTAATGTATACACTATTGATTCATTAACCCTGAACTAAATTTCACTAGGAAATGCAGAGGAGTAGTAAACTAAAGGAACATTGTTTTTTCTGTCCTTAATGGCATTTTTTTATATATATAATTATTATATATTATAACAATTCAAAAACACTTGGTCCACTGCAGTCAGTAGTATTATCCTGTTTATTGTCCATCTTCATCCAGCTGTCTGTGTCTAGCTGTTTTATTTTGTAAGTAGATGTCCTGGTTTCGGCTGGGAGAGAGTTAAATTTTTTCCTAGTGCTGTGTTTTGGATTCAGTATGAGAGGAATGTTGATAACACACTGATGCTTTTAGTTGTGGCTAAGTAGTCTTAGTCAAGGACTTTTCAGCCTTCCATGCTCTGCCAGGTGCACAAGAATTTGGGAGGAAGCATAGCCAGGACAGCTAACTGGCCAATGGAATTCCATATCATATGATGTCATGATCAGTATATAAATAGGGGGCGTGGTCCAGGAAGTAATGATCGGGTTTTGGGTATTGGTGGTTGGGTGGTGAGCAATTGCATTGTGCATTACTCATTTTGTATATTCTATCACCATTATTATTATTACTTTTATTATTATTATTATGCCTTCCTTTTCTGTTCTATTAAACTGTCTTTATCTCAATCCACAAATTTTACTTTTTTTTTTTTCCGATTCTCTCCCCCAACCCACTGGAGGGGGGAGCAAGTGGCTGTGTGGTGTTTGCCTGCCTGCTTATTTAAACCACAACAATAAAGAACATCTTTTTGTACTTTCTACATTTCCTATCACAAAGAAGTCATGAATCCATAAATGGATGGCTAATACAAGCTACCATAATACAATTTATTATAGTAATAATCAACTATTCTGGCGAAGATAAGAAATATATAGAACTAATTCCTAAAATGATTTATTGTTTCTTGTATGAAATATAGTATACAATTTTTTTTCTTTTTTCATTTCCTTCACAAATTAGATTATTATTTATAATTAATCAATTATTATTAATTAGAAAATCAGCACTTTAAAAAAAAGGTAAAAAATAGAATAAAATATTCACTACCTGTGATCCTACATGGATTTTATTAGAAGTATATATTGATATGCTTCTTCCACAGTTTTCTCTTGACCAGCTACTCATTTTTTTATGTAATCTAACCGTTCATGGAAGGGTACCCCAGGAGACTTATGTATATTGGGAACTTTGAAGAAGTTTTTTATTTTGTTACACTTGGTTTCAATAGCATCAATTAATACCATCAGTATCATCAATAAAGCTTAATTCTTCCCAGAGCCTTGAAGTTCAAGAAAGTGAATTTGTAGATATCAAAATCTCCCTGAACTTCAGTAGGATTTCTGCACTCATAAATCCTGAAGTACTGGATCAAAGTGAATTAGAAGAAGAAATATTTACATGCAGAATAAAATAACAAGATTATGTTGAAAATTATAGAGCTGCTATATGATTCAACTTGCCATGTTAATTGCATGATATCTGGGATGTTTGCGGTTACAGTTGTTGATGGTTATGATTAATTAACTACAATCATTCTGTGTCTGTCAGGTTTCATCTATTCTCACAAGAATTATTTCAGCATGCTTCTCAGCTGTCTTTCATATCTGCATAGTGCAATACGAAGGCAAAACACAGAACCAAGTGGAAATATTATAGTTAAGACTTTTTCATCCTTTCATTCCATTCATGATCTGTCATTTAGGAGCAACAGTTAAAATCAAACAAATAAACAACCAACCTTAAGTAACAAACAAAAGGAAAGATTTTCAAATACAGTTGCCAACATTTAATCACCAAAATAAAGTGGGTCAGTAAATGGTACTATTTCCAGAGCTTCTGAGCAAATAAATTTTCACTTGAGTAATAGATGCAATGTATTTTTTTGTACTTGCATTGTTTTGTACTCATAACATAATGTTATTTGCATCTTGAGAAACACATATTTCTATTTGCATCCTTTTTAATACACCTTCCTGGCACTGAGTGGTATACTAACCTGTATAAATTTTGCATACATGATATTGATAATTCTACTTTCTTACTTTTTTCCTTTGTGCTTATAAGTGCTTCTTCCCTTTTTCTTGTTTGCTCTTTTAGTCACCTTTTTCAATTAAATTAATTCCAAACATTCAAGGATATATCGCAAACACCATTTCATTTGTTGTAAATTTCTTCAACTAGATGTGACTTTTCCTTCCTTTAATTAGTGACTAAAGTTGGCAATGCCAGTTAGGATTTTGCATGTAAATATGGAATGACTAGCACAGTGCAGTTGATGTCATATAGAATTGACAGTGACTAATATCCTCCCTATAGTTTATTGGAAAATCACTATATAGGTGTGGTGGTTCGTAGGAGGCTGATCTGTAACAGTGTTAGTAATACAGAGAAAAAAAACTTTCTGACCATTCTGTGTGAACAAGTCATTAAGGATAAGATATTCTATATTTCATTGAGCTAATTCATATCAGAGAGTAAAACATTGCTTATATATATTTAATACTTCTATTTCACAGCTTGAGGTCCCAGGGATAACATAATGGCTTCAATTCCATATGTACAGGACAATGTTGCAAACCTTTAGCCTCAAGGATCTTTTCTCCTACATCTTTTAAGTTCCAAATCTGGTTTTGCCAAAGCTGGAATTTATCAGAAGAAAGGGTATAAAACAGTTAAGAAATGAAATTATTCTCATCAGGGAAAGGTGGCAAAGGAAGCAAGCTTTCCCAGGTTCAGAAGAAATGGCGCTGAGCTCACCTAAAATAAAATCTTTACAACTTCCACAGCTGCTGCATTCAAGGCTATCTTGCTTCTTTTATACTACACTGACAGAATACCGCTGTATTTCCATGACTTGTTTCATCTGACCTAGTTGAGATCTCTAATTTAAGAAGAGATTAATTCTACCCAAGAATTGATTATTTCTCTTTACTGACTACAAAGGGGACCTAGATTTACAAATTCAGGCAAAGACTGTTTAACTTTATGGATATTTTTATTCAGTGGAATAAATCCAGCAAAGGTAGTACAGACAAAGACTGCAGAAAATAAAAGAAAACCCTGCCCTACTAGGGTATCTGTTCTGAGGATAACAATGTAGAGATGTTTGATAACATTTTGATTGTTATTCTTTTTTTTCTGACTAAATTATATTTTGCATAAATGGAAATTTTGTTTCAGAATTGCAAGCTATATGTGTGTGAACTAGGACAAACATAATATCTGAGAACTGCTGTTCAGATCTAAGGCTTGGAGAATGGCATGACTGCCCAGATTCCAGCTGGAGGCTTGCAGACACCATTTCTGTGAGGTATGGCATATCCAATTCTGACTCCACTCTAGACAAGTCATTTCACAGTGCTGACTTTTCACTAGACTAATGTGTATAAATGTCTCCATACTTCACTTCTGGTCTGTCATAAAGAAAAGAAGAAGGTCATAATCTCCCAGAAATTATTTATTTGCTCTTCTCTAAGAGTTGTGGAGCCCAATATGACCTACAAGACAATTGTGACAAGATAACTAAGTGCTTGGACACATCCAAGGAGTAAATCTGGAAGACCTTGGTCTTAGCTGAATAGCTCAACTGGAAATGAAGGCCTTACAAACACAAAGTGTTTGCTAGGTAGCAGCTGGTTGTTACATATGATGCCAGGTAATGTTTTTAATAAGACAGTTTGTATTGGAGCATGTTATTCTGCTTAATATCAAGGTGATATCAAGTCACTGCAAATCACAGTTTAGGATATGAGCATGTAATTGAACAAGTAAGAGTCATTGAAGATAAATAAATTGTCACCAGTTAGCTGAGCTACTATAAATTACTGTCTATGTACTTTAACCTTTTCAATCTGTAAACTAGAACACATCAGTTAAAAGTCCTGTGAAGGTGGTTTGACCATTAATTTAACGATCTAATGTGTGGCTAATGAATGGCACACTATTTATTTATTTGTCATATCAGTAAAGCTAAACCTTCATAGAAGGTTTCATAATTTCATGAGATCTTGGCTAAAGCTGTTTCATACGCTCTCTAAAGGGCATTTACTTCTGCCACCTCATTCTTTGTATTCTAATGTTATTCTTTTATGCCACTTATTTTCTAATTCTGCCACATGCTAGTGTCAGAGAGCTTGTTTAGCAGCAGTATCTCCTCTCCTCTCCTCTCCTCTCCTCGCCTCGCCTCGCCTCGCCTCGCCTCGCCTCGCCTCGCCTCGCCTCGCCTCGCCTCGCCTCGCCTCTCTCTTTTTTCTCGAGATTATTATGCTTCTTATCAAAATTATCTCCTACCTAAGATATCTATATAAGAAACTGAATTAACACACAGATACATCAGTAGTAGTACTATGCAGACTGCCATGCAGTGACAAGGTTGCACAAAGAAGTAATCACGGTCTTTGTTTTAAGAATGTACATCAGGCAGCAATTCCTCAGTAGTTCATCTGATCATTTAAACTCCTTTATCATTTGTCACAATTATATATTATTGCTCATTGATCAATAGAAATAAAAGTAAAATATGTTTTATGAACTAACTCAGTTAGATGCTCCACAATATGGATTGATTTCTTTAAGCAATCTAATAATTGCTTCTCTTTTTAACTGACCTTCCTTTTTAATTTGACCTTCCAAATTACCTCCGAGTATGTCCCAGCTATAACAGTGGCATAGACTTCTGTTACTGAAACTGCACAATCAAAGCTGTGGAGACTGTTGGTTTGGAAGTTATGGGTAATTGGGTAGTATTACTAATGCAGCGGGGAAGAATAGCAGCACAGCTTCTCTTCCCATATGGACTGCTGACCATATAACATATGAGAGAGAATCAAATGTTAGACCATGCTGTCTAAGTCTGCAGCCATACCTAACCATGCAATCCTTTAAAAAAAAAAAAAATCCTGAAAGGCAGATATTTCCATTTAAGTCAACTGAACTTGCTCACAGGACAGGTCTGGGTGTCCTAGCAAAGAACCATACTTCCTCCTCCATTACTACTAATGAATTACACAGAACTTGTAAGCCTTAAAGCTGTGATTGACCATTGATCACAGACTTACATTTAGACAAAGATTTGCCACAAGAAAACACTGGGCTCTGTGATGCAGGTATTGAGTAGTGTGGGCAAAATCAACCCCTGAGTTAAAAAAAAATAAATTTCAGGCTGGAAAAGTTTTGAGCACTGAATACGTGAATTCTCAATGTAATAGGAAAACTTCTGTTAGAGGAACCAGACCTGTTAGGAACTGCCCCTGTAGTAAGCTACCATAAAGCAATTGCAACAGTTTTCAGAGAGAGTCACACATGAGGAGGACATGGGGCAAAAAAGTTAAAAAGAAGTCTAGCCATTTCAAACATATGGTGTGCATTTGGTAGAGCAGACTAAATAATACATAATACATGTTTTTACCAGCAAGAAAAGAATCCAAGCTTCTGTAGTGAATATGCTGTATGAAAGAATTGCAAATCCACTTCAGAAAAACAAAAGTATCAATGTGTTGAAAATAGTATCTAGATTTTATACTGAAGTGGACCAAATAATTAAAGACTCTGAAATGAAGACTATGAAGATGGCTGGTCAGATTTTATTATTATGAAATGATGCAAAAAATTATTTGGATATTAGTATCAAAGGAAAAATCAGAAAAACATGTACAGATGAAGTACTTAGAGAAAAACGGTTTCTGAAGCAATATTGCCAGATGATCACCAAATGGCTTAGAACAAGCAGATCAGTAACCTCAGAGGTGCTGAGAGGATTGTTCCTGAATGTAAGGTATTAATTTACAAAGGACCTGACACAGCTGAAGAACCTTAAGTAACAAAAAATAATAGGTGAAACTCTGCATATATTTCAGGAGGAATATCTTATTCATACCTGTCAGGTTCTACATGGTTAACATTATATATTACAGAAGTAGTTTGTTTTCCCCACTCCAGTGAGAGTTATAGTTGTTTTTACCAAAAAGGGCTGAGTTTTTGCTGTCTGAAAATCAGACCCTTTGAAAATCTCTCTGCCACATAAGTATATGTTGTTCTGATGCCATACATGTAACAAGAGGTTGACAAATCTGAAAGGCTTTAGAGAAAAGTTATGAGATTAATTTGCATTACAGAAAACATCTTACAGTGTTAAATGCCTAAGTCTAAGAAAAAAATATTCTGATGAAGTTAAAAGGTGAGAAAAGGAAAAAGACTTCCATCATTTCCTTTTCTTAAAAGAAGATATCTGAGCTTCTGAATCAATCTCTCAGTGAGTCTAGCTGATCCTTCAAATAAACATTATGTGATTGTTTAAGATGACTCCTAGAAATGGTCACCTTGAACTCAGTGGGTATACTCAACTGATTTAAATATGTGCATAAATGCTTGTATACATTGGAATATGATTTCTAACATAGATTTCATGCATAAATTGTTTATACAAAAAATAATAGCAAACTAAGAGATACTCTTAGAAAAGATAAAGAAGAAAAAAATAGTGAAGGTTTTTCAGTGATGTGTGGGAAAGAATAGAAAAATTATACCAGATTATTGCAGTGTTATTACTTTAATAATGATTGAAGAAATTTCTTTTGAAGGACTGACGTTTAAGGAAATGGTACCTAAATACCTGAGGAGAACTGCATCCATGCTATCAATGTAATTTAATATAAGCTATTTTGTTTAATTCATTGTAACCCATTTTACATGTTTCACACTCTAAGGAGATAAAATGGGATTTTTATCAGCGTAATTGCAAATTATTGACAAGAACAACTACAGTGGTAGCATACATTCATTTTATCCAAGTCAATTACTACTAAATATTACATGTTTCCAGTTAACAACACAAGCATGGATTGTAGGTTAAAATTAACTGTGATTAAGCTCATACTCATGTTAGAGTATTTACACTTACTGATTCAGATAAAGTCATATCATAAATGTCTATGGCCTACCAAATGTGAATCAAATGTAAAGTAAACCTAAAATGAATGGTAGTGTGACTAAGTAATGGTGACTAGTCATTGAAGAGATTCATGTGTAATTATACATTAAGGTAATAGTATAAGGTTAATGCTGAGAAAGACTTTTTTAATGCAAATTATTTTGAATGTAATGGAACAACATTTCAAATTGTTATCCCTATTATTCAGGATTTTTTTTTGCTTGAAACATAAATGAGTTCTTTCTTTCTAACACCTCACCACAAAAGCAATATTTGTGTGCGCTGGATTTTATTCTCGATGTGGGGTTCAGTTGCCTGATAGCTACATCTGAGCCAGTCATCCTAATCTGCCTTTAAAGACAATGCAAAGAAATAGACATTTCAAAGGCATGATTCATTTGACCTATTTTAGATGTCAATTTGACATGAATGAATTGCACCCTAGTAGTGCAATAGATTAAGTAGGGAATCTAAACAATTAGATCAGTTGCAGCTGCCTATAGTGTAGATATTTGACATTAAAGGAGAATGAATAAAGTGCATTTAGAGGCACTTTACTATTTCCTTGATCTTCACATTGTTTTCTCAATATCGTTATTTTGCCTACAATGCCCTGATAAAACTGAATAGAAGATGGCAAAGGATTCCTCTGACACATGTAAGAAAAGTAATAAAAGGCAAGTATAAAATCCCTTAACTGTGTTGGCCGTTCATTAGTAAAAGGTGAAGCAACGGTTTTTCACTCTTATCAGTACAGCAGTGGACTAACTAATTTTTTAAAAGGTACACAGGAGATTAGGATACAAGTGTAGTACTTTTCCAAGCAATTTCCAAATAAAGGCAAATTCAGCCTTTAACCTCATAGACTTTCTTATTGTGGCACTAATTGTATTGTAAGATACTGTTCCGGAAGGACAAAGCTGATAGCTTTAAATTTAAAACAACTTGGGTATAGACATTTAATTTTGCACCGAATGTGTTTCTTATTGTTCTGCAGTATAGAAAATCTAAAAGTTACATGTATTAAAGAATTTTACATTGACTTTTAAAAGAACTTTACAACGTGGTGAACTCCATCTTTTGCTTACCTGTTTGGTGATTAATGTACATATGCAGGAAAAACTTCAGCTCAGTGTGCTGAGCCTGAGTGATACTTAGACAACCTAATCTTCGGTGTCTTGGGAAGACACTTATTGGAGAAAAAAGGGTGGCAGAAGTGCCACCATCATAATGCTGCATTAAATGTTCAGCTTTAGATGACTAGCAGACTGAATCCAGCATGCAGGAAAGCAGCTAGCATTTCATATATATTGCTTGTAATTTCAGTGGAAACAAATAACGAGGAAGGAATGGAAGTGCCTTTGTTATGCATCTACTTTACTGCATTGACTTTTATAAAGAGTGTAGGAAATTATTTCCTTCTCTAGAAACACCTGTAATGTCAGAGAAGCAATGCCTTTGGGTAAGTATTGATTTTAAGTAGACAACACAAAAGACGATTGCTATCATGTAAACCTTCTCCTCAGCCTCACAAATGCAGCTTGAGTATTTCTGGCTGTTAAGTCCTTCCTTTTAAATGACACCATTATTTAAACACTTCCAAGTTATTTGAGTGCTTCTTAGTTCTCTTAAGTCAGAGTTGAAAAGCAACTTAATAGATACGTATGTTGGGATATATGCACAAAGGCTAGAAAAGCTTCTAATTAAAAGTGGAAGGAGAATTGATTTTTTTTTCTTGTAACACTAATTTCTAATGTACAAATAGTGGGAGTGATGGAAGAAATAAACAAGTCATAAACTTTCAAAATAATTTTTCATAGTCATGCTCTATTGAATTGCAGTTTTATCAGTAATTCTTTGGCCATACCCTAGAAAATTTAAATACACTCATATATTTCAGTGTCAATATTCAAATTACATAAATAGAAGCTGTTGATACATACCTATCATAAATAAATAAATAATGTGAAACCTATTGCATGTGAAAGGATCTCATTTGTGTTTCATCACTTCACTTAACCCAACTATCTTCTTATTTAATACATGAGGTTGCACTGCAGTATTGTTTATGTTCCCGATGTCTTGTTAGGCAGTATTAAATCTCTACTCCTTTGAAGACTGGTCCTTTAGAAAGAAACGGTTTTGCTCCCCTGTCTGCATTTGTCCTCTTTTAAAAGCCATGAAGAATGGGACTATGATATAATCAATATGATAAAGAAAATCCAAACTGTTGAACAAATACTTACACATTTGCCAAGTAAAGCAGTAAAACAATGATTTCTGACCAACAGTCCTGGAATCCTCAGTGGGTCATAAAGAGATGTTACAGAAATATGTAGCTGGTCAATAGAAGCCTATTGCTTCTAGAAGGATTTGAATTAAATGCTTGAGGCTGAAGATGCAAGGTGGTCTATAACAACCTCTGAGACATGGCACAAATTAATGCTCTGAAGTTTGGAAATAAGAATTATAGAAAAAAACCAAACAGATTCAAAAGGTCAAAGGCAAAGGAAGTAGATACAATGGAAAATAATGTGACAATGGAAAATAATGTAATATAGTGACCTCTTACCAGAGAACAGAAATCAGTTCTTTCAAAATGTTTAGTTTGAAAATGATTAATCTTAGTACAACATAAGTAAGGTTAAGTCCATCAGCAGAGCACACAGAACACATTCACTGAAAATAAAACTACACCCATTTATGCTAAAAATCTATTTTTTTGTTCATTAATTTGACATTACTTTTGTTTATCCCAGCTTTGATTTAAGTCCATTGTTTTCTAGTTAACTTAATGGTTGTGTTCTTGGTCACTGGGATCACTGGAAAAATAAATTAAATTCCAGATTTATTTTCTCTACAGTTTTTCTAAAGTGTCATTTTTTCTTCTATTACTGCAGTGAAAATCTCCGGAAGACTTGTGAACCTATCCTGAAGCAATTTGTAGGCAAAGACAATGGCTGGTCAGTCTTTTTAGATCTTACAGACACTGCCTTTCAGCAGAGCTGGCATAGATGCTCATGGCACAGTGCCTGTAGAGGAGGCATGTCCAATAAATCAGCCATGAAGGGGATGCAAATTCTGTTTGCCTTCAGCAGACTGCTCAATAGCTCTTTGGCAAAATAGCTGTTGTCCTGCCTTTTTCTTATATAATGTGAAATGTGATCTCCAGAATCATTAACTTTATGTAAGGAAGGAAAAAAAAAAAAGAAAAAAAGAAAAAAAAGAAGAAAGTGTTGAAATGTTTAATTAGATTTTGGTTAAAGGCAAGTGTCTATTGCTCAGCTAGCCTCATCCTAAGCATCCACCTTAACGTATCTCAGGTATGAAAAGTCTCAGTGAAGGTTCACAGATCTTACTGTGTCCTTGTTTTTTATCTTCATGTGTAAATAAGAAAAAGCAAAAAAGTGATGTGTTCAAGGATATACATATGCATGTATTTGAGGATATATTCCAAGGTTATTTTGCATTGAGAGTCTACATAGTCAATTATATCAACGATGAGAAAATGCACACAGTTTTTGCAAGCATTCTGCGAAGAGCTCTGGTACACTTGCAGTGCGTAAGTGGTCAGGACACATCTTTACTATGGAATGATGGATTGTCATTCAGAAAGCACAGAGCCAAACAACCTTTCAGGAGCTGTCATTCATACAGATTCTGAAACTGGGTTCTTTTTCATTTGATTATACAATATGAATATTTTCATGTGGCAGCAGATTCCAGCAAGCTTTCACAAGAGTCTTAAAAATGTAAGTTTTCTACAGATCAATTCTAGCCCATATATGGCCTCAAATTGCTTAGGTAGAGGTGGAAAGTCAACCTTAGTATGTCTCCAGATCTGAGAGAAAGGTTTCAAGTATGGCTCACAACAGTAAAAACTGGCAGAACCATATAGGACATTCCTCTTCTCTCCAGAAGGAAGAGCAGGACATCCTCTCTAGATGCAACTCACAACTTTATGGTTAACACACAAATGCAAATTTGACATGCAGTTTAACTACACTGGACTAAAATAATTTCCATTTTCTCCATAATCTCTCTTACAGTAAAGAAATTTGCCTACACTTTCCGTATGTGTGATTTTTTCACAAGGTATGCCTATTCTTACTGGTTGAATCACAGAAACAGTATCAAAAGGGGAACATTTGCAATTCCTTTGCAATTCTTACCATTAAGTAACTTCTGAAAGAACAAATGCAATAGACAAATACTGTTTACTAGGTTCCCCTCTATGTTCTCTTATCCCCCAAATCTTGTCCGTGGCATTAATCTGTTCTTTCGTACGTGAAGGATGGCATGTGTAGGAGGAGATAGATCTGAATCTTATGACCCAGACAATATGTAGCAATGATGGTTAGGTGCTAAGCAGGGGAGAACATGCGCTCCCTAGATGACAGACCTCAAGGTTCAGAAGGCAAAAATCAGGAGGAATCTGACTGCTTTTTGTTTGAGCCTGGGTGTCCTTCAATGTCTCCACTGGTAAGCAGAGTGTTTGTGCCAGATCCACGGACGGAGTGGCGGAGCTGTTCATCTTTTAGCCCCCTACAAGGAATTGTGGCTGATGGAGCCAGAGCTTTCATTGCAATTTGACCTTCAAATGCCACAGAGCCACACAACCAGATGAAGCAAGTCCCAGTTTGTAGCTGTTTCTTTCCTCTTGCATCATATAAGCTTATAAATCTGTCTTTCATTTTTTCAGGGAACATGTAAAACCACTATTTTAAAACTAAAGCTGATATTACTTGAGGATACTTTATGTCTTCTACCCGTTAACTATACATTCAGCCAAATTCTGTGAACGTGAAGAGACAGCTTGTCATTTAGATACTCTGTCATATCAACAAGCTCACAGTACTGGGGGAAAAAGCTCTTACTGTTCTCATGTTTTATTTTGACTTTTTCCCCTAAACAAATATCAGTTGCTGAAATTCCTAAACTAACAGTAAAACCCTCTTAGTAATAAGTTCAAAAATCTAAAGCTAGATGCTTAATATTATATTTTATGTTCTTCCTACAGTGACTCAAGTCATCCTTAAATGAATTTTCTATATTTAAAACAATACAAAATATTTTTTTTTCTTCCAGTTTGTTTGTGTAATCAAAGTTGGTGTCAAAGGGCTTTCTGTCAGTCCTGTCTCTCAGAACATGGAAATACATGTCTTTGCTTGCCTTCTGAATAAACTGAAAATACTGCGCTTCATAGCCCTACCCTGAAATAGATTTCACTTAAGTGCAAGTGTAGAAACACATGGTACTTATTGCAATACCAAAGTCAAAGTTATTTAACTGATGGAGGGACATATAGAAGCTAGAAGTCAGAGAAATCATAGGATCAGAGGATAATTCAGAGTGGAGGGGACTTCAGGAGGCTGCTGGTCCAATCACCTGTTTAAGCAAGGTCAACCAGAGGGTTAAACTAGGTTGCCTGGGAGTTTCATCTTGTTGGGTCTTGAAAATCTGCACAACCTCTCTGGGGAACCTGTGCTACTGCCTACCTATCCTCATGGGGAAAATGTTTCTCCTTGTAACTCTCACGCCAGTTTGTGCCTGTTTTCTCTTTTCCTCCTGGCAGTCACCACTTTGAAAAGTCTGGATCCATCTCCATGTTAACCTCCCTATAGGCGCTGAGAATCATAGAATCATAGAATCACTAAGATTGGACAAGACCTCTAAGATCATCAAGTCCAACTGTCAACTCAACCCCCCCATGCCCACTAAACCATGTCCCTAAGCGCCTCATCTACACATCTTTTAAATACCTCCAGGGATGGTGACTCCACCACTTCCCTGGGCAGCCTGTTCCAAGGCCTGACCACTCTTTCAGTAAAGAAATTTTGTCCGAATGTCCAATCTAAACCTCCCTTGGCACAACTTGAGGCCGTTTCCTCTTGTCCTATCACTAGTAACACGCACGTCTCAGTTCCCTCAGCCGCTCC
>VZTQ01014199.1:8607-96011 GCA_013400755.1 Pelecanoides urinatrix
AACCCACCCCCCCCAGTATGGAATAAAGGGAGGGAGTAAGTCTGGCTTGTTATGGCACTTGTTTTGCTAAAATAAAGTGGTTTTGGAGCCACAGGGTCTTTTTTCGTGCTGGTAACTCCCCACTGTGAAGTGTTTTCATGGTTCAAAAAGCTGAGCATCTTTCTTCAAATGCTACCCTGTGAGAGGATGTTAATTAGTGGTGATAATGCCAGACGCTGCATCTTAAAGATTTGTAACATGAAACTGCAGGCTTGAGCTCCTGTGGGAACTTATTAGATGCACAAGGAAAGGACTACTCCCAAAGTCACAGGAGGCCACAAACTCTCTTCACACTTCGAGGAATTAAAGCATCTGATCCAGGACACTGGCATGCAAACGGGCAGCTGCCACATTTTTCTAGGTGCTATATGTCTGTGACAATTACATATTCACTACAGCACCAAAAAACATCCTCCTGCTCCTTCCAGGGGCTCATTCCTGCCCCCCACCCTGCTCCCATACAGCAAAAATGCACTTAGAGGGGGACACAGTTTGGCTTCTCAATTCCCCCATGCCAGAAATTATCTATCCATCCATCTATCTCGCAGACGTTCTGAGGAGTAGCCAATAGCTTGTATTTAACGCACTTAAAGCAAACCCAAGAATCCACGTGCTGAGCTACACAGCCTGTTGCACACGCAGGAGGCCCAAGTTTTGTCTTCAGGGGATGCCTGACAGTATTTGGAAAGAGGAGCTGAAAGGGGTTGCTCTGTCTTTCTTACAGCTATAGCACCTCAGGTGGCAGAAACAGCCTTGAATACCATTTCAGAGCCTACTCAAGCTTTAGCCAGGCAGCAGACCTAGACGTGACACGCAGCAGATATACTGACAAATAGCTTTCAGAAGTTATTTTCTTTTCACGCATTTACTGACACAGGCAGAATCCACATGCGACTTGCAGAAGTGAGGCACCACGCCTCGTCGTCTCTCAGAAGTAGGTCAGAGGATCATCTCTGGTTTTGCCAGTCTGAAAACTGACAAGGCTGGGACTTTGGTTCTCATAAGGAAGGCTCTGAAACACCCTTAAGTGGACGTAGTCGGCATCGGAAACTTGGACCTAGAAACCAAAACAGTGGGAAAGTGAGGATCATGAGTTCAAAGCAGGTTCAAACAAAAGGATGCTCTTTACATACTTAGAAGAGTATCTTGGCTCAGGAGCTTAATTTTAGGTGTATCTCCGTTTTTACTTCAACAGCTCTTAACCTGGATAGTAACTGGTGGCAGAAACTGTCTACACCTGAAGGGAACTGTAATATAAACCTTCAGACTCATGTGAACAGAAAACGAGTAGGAGTGCTTGGGTGTGGAAGCACCAGAAGGCACAACAGGAGAAAGGTTTTGATGACATCCTATTTAGGTCATCAAGATGCCAGCACATCAGCCTACAGCTTCCTGGGACGCTCAAGAGTAGGAGATAAGAGACAATGAGTAAATCTTAAATGACTCAGGGGTGGGGCAAGATGCAGAGACAGCGTCAGCTCCAAAACCAGCACATGGTCCTAAGAAGCAATGACAACCTGAGAGCCAGGATCCCTCGTCTTCCGACTTACTGCCCACACATCAGCACCTGAACAGACAACGTGACACGTCTTGGTGCTTGTGGGAGAAAGTGTGAGTGGCCGAAATAATTTTTAAAATAAACTCACCTTCCCCTCCAGAAAGTCCTCACATAAACACTCGCTACGAAGTTGTGCACAATTTCGTACATACAGAGCCAGGCACAACAGGTGCTACACTCTCACTGTGTAATACAGCATGAAGGGAAAGTTTAATGCCGTAGGCTCTAAGAGGTTTCTACACGCTTTCCGGTGGCTGCAACAAGGCACTATGTTTGTCTTGGTCTGGATTACATCTCAGCTGTAAGTCTGTTGGTAAAATATTAATGATGTGGAAAATTCAGAAGTATAAAAGAATGAACCTTGTGACAGAGCTCATTCCAGTGAATGCTAAAATGAATAACTGTTTCCTATCACTTGGAAGATTGGGAAAGAGACAAATCATCCGTTTTCAGTGTTATAAATGTATTTCTTCCAAGTTCAGTAACATGTCAATCTTCTTTTCTGAGTAGTTTGGTCATGAGGCTCAGCATGGACAGCAGACAAGTGTTTCACATGGCCGAGGTCAGCAATAAGATGGTACTAAGGGAAGAAATGCAACTGGGCTTGAATTCTGGTTTTACTGCAGCCTTCCTGTAAATTGTTACTCTTCACTACTCAGTACCTTGTTGTGCTGGGTTTGGCTGGGGTTAAACCACGACACTTGTCCACAAATGAAAGCACATCTCATAGAGCAAGGGAAGGATAAACATCATTTATGTAAGTAAGACTCAGACTAGCCATATAATAGGTAGTCTGTCAGTACAATCCCCTGGCGCCCACAGAACAGAAATAACTGTTAAGAGTTATTTTAAGGAAGGACCTGGGAAAAAAGGTTTGGCAGTGTCTGGACTTCCTGCGATAAGGAACTAAATATAAGAAGAGCGGAGCAAATGCTCATAATGTCTCTCGGCAGAATTACTATCCCCCAAACCCTACTTGCCAATTTCTTTAATAAAAAGATTCTGACCCTTGTCAAGGGAAGCGTATCCTACCAGGCACCTGTCTGCACACATACGGGGTTTAAGATACACCAGTCACATGCAATGTTTGCTCTACTTCCAGAAAGCCAGCCTGCCACTAAGCAATGCTTTCTGGCCGTCGCTTGCAAAATATGCTCAGCAATTTCTTATGTGTTACTTCACAGAAGGCTGCTCAAATCCATGGGTTAGGTTTTCTAGTAGAGGATGAATGGTACTATCAGAGGGCTCCAAATTAAGCATTACCCATTTTTTCTCCGCAACAGAAAGGGGGTTTTGAAAATATAGAAAGAACTAGCAGGCAGGCTGTACCTCTGCAGCACATGACACAGAACCAAAGCATCAATACACATGCTTGCATGCAAAACTAGTCAGCAGAGTATGAGATGCTTGCATTAATTTTTTTTAGAATTAAATTAAATTTACTCTAACTCTCCATCAGATCCTCAGGCTGACTTCAAATTCATCATAATAAATACAACTGGAGGACACAGAGGCAATAGGAAACCTACTTTGCCTTGAAAGGAAACAGGAGAGCAGAGTTACGACTGGTTTAAATAATGTGAGCTGATAAGGCAATCTATAGTCTTTGAGTGAGATGATTCTAAGAAAGTTATCACTCACATCTGAAGAAGCACAGTGCATGTTTTGTAAGTTTTTATATTCCTGTTCTACAGTAGTGCCAAACAGAGGAATTTTATAAGCATCTGGAGATAGTCCCTAACTCTAGTAGCCACATCAGATGTTTCTACTACATTTGCTTCTTTCTTGCTATAAGCCACTATGCAAGTCACCTATATTGTTTAACTACAAAGTACTCCCTCCTATAATATATACAAACCTTAATAAAGTAGTTTACCCCAGCAACCACCTGAGTCTTATATACTATGGCTTTAAAGATGCCGTATGTCCTGTTCTCCCTGCTTTCAAACTGTTGCTTCACCTGTAAAAAAAGAAAGGGAAAAATGGTTGGCAGGTTCATATTCAGGCTTCTCTTTCACATCTACCACTCCAATTTTCATCCTTTCAAACACACACCCTTAATGAAATAAACCCAGAACCCCCAAAACAATTCAATTTACATCAAGACCTCCAGCTCTCTTTCCTAGCATTGCCTCCAGCATTCTTTAAAATCCTGTTAGAATTAGACTTCCTAGTTGATTTCCCCCCACCCCGAAAGCTGTCCAGCAAAACTGTCTCCTGCTCAGTATAGGGAAACTGCTACCTGCTGCCCTTTTAATTCTTTGTCAAAGTAGCCGGGTACCGAGCCATCCTCCCTGGCAGGGTACACCCCATGTCAACCACACTGTTAGAGAGCGGACCCCTGTTGTGTTTCACAGCCTCAGAGCCGCACTCGATCTGTGTAATGTTTGCAAGAAACAGGGTTATCTCAGAGTATCAAGACAACCACCTGATCAAGTAGTTCCTGAACGTTATTCTAGTGCTGGTGGAAGCCCTGCAGCTAAAGCTGTAATTTAAACTGAATACACCCTTCAACATCTAGAACCATGTAACATACAAACGCCTGTAATGGTTACAATGGTCCAGGACTAAACTATACAGTTCCATCTCCAAAATTGGAAGTATGACCTTTAAATTGTGAGCCAGAAATCAACCCGAGACCTGCACAAACATCATCAGTCCTTTACTATGTAGTAGCTGCAGGTAATGTAATTCCAGGAGAAACAACGCTCTGTGCTGACAGCATTCACACTCACAGCTCGGGCAGGTGTGTTTACGCACAGTACCCTGTTTAAGCCCCAAGGGTCTTAAAATATGCACAGTTCAGATATCTACAGGCTTTTCACATACGTATTTAAAATTAAAAAATAATTTATAAAAGGTGTAACAGTTTTTCCTGAAATACACGAAGTGTACAGGGCAAGTTTTAAAGTTCAGCAGCAATTACAGTACTACTGTCCTCTCAGAGATGAAATATTCGTATCATTATTAGGCTGAAAGGGCAGGGGAGTAGCCGGGGAGACAGCTGTGAGCAACAGTGGAAGTCTGGCCAGGTGTCAGAGGCATCATGATTTACGTACCGGTGTAACAGTGTTTTACTACAGTCATTTGCACCTGATGACACAAATTCCCTACAGAACTGCAGCGAATGTAACCTGAAAACTTATTTCTCTCATCTGGGAAGCATAAACGATCTTTTGCAGGCTGGGTAACAGCCTCTCCTCTGCACAGGACACCCATGCCGACGGCCCAAGGCAGGGCAGAGGCATTCCAGAAGTTGGGCAGAGGAGCGCAGCGTCACTCGGAAGAACTGGTCAGGCAGGGGAGGGGCCGGCAGCGTGTCAGTGCTTCTCACCACCCCCCTGGTTTTGCAGAATGCTCAGAATTAATTGGCTTTCTCAACACATCCACCTACAGCCGGCTACCGCTCCCATGGCATTCCTTCCCGAACAGGTGGGCCTGGAAAGCACCGTTTCCAGACAGCCAGAAATTATCCAATGCCTTCAATTTGTCATATTCAGGCTCCTCATAATCCCTTACTCTGCTTTTCTGAGCAGCTTCCATGAGGCTTCTATCCCCGGGAACCGACGGCTATACTTTCAACTTGGGAGCTGCTAACTCTAGTAAACCAGGGAAACTTCAATTTCCAACCCTCTTCCAGCTGGATGGGTGTGAGAGCTCTTAGGGTGCTCCTAAGTGGCAACTTTTGGTACATATTATTCCTCTCTCAGAACAAAACAAAACAAAGCCAGTTGTCTCCAACCTCTGACCACCACGTCCCCCATTTGTTATTTATGGACAGAGCCTTCAGTAAAATCAGGCAGGCAGAGAGCTCCTTAATCCTCAGATGGAAAAGTATAACATTCCTAAGCTCTTAACAGTTCCTTAAACCCAAAACATTCCTTAGCTTTAGGCAATAGCTGTAAAACAAGGAGACTGAATAAATAACAATCCCCAGCTCACTGAGGATGACTACAGACACGGCACAGGTGTATGTAAATAACTGTGTAATCCCAAGAGCAGATGGACTTTGGCCGTCCCAACAAGGTCTGCAAGATGCTCTTTACAGCTTCGCTCAAATTATACCAATTGCTTCACCTCTTAGCGGAGCGTAAGATCCCACACAATTGCACCATGAAAGGCCACTGTTATGTGGCTGGAAGCAGAGCAGGATTGCCCCAGCGTAAGGTTTGTTTCCACAAGAATATTATCCTTAGAGGACTAGAGCAAAGCCTCTGCAGTGGAGCGTGAGCTTTTTCAAAGGAAAAGAATCGGGAAGCGTTTTCTCTCCTGCATTCAGCACAGGGCAAAAACTGCACCTTGCAGAAAATAAAGAGCAAAAATTTGTTTTCATTTTCCTGAAGTTACTGAGAACGGAAGAACACCAAAACTAAGCTCAGTCCTCTTCTGGAATCAAACAGAAAATCTGTACATCCACATTTCAGATTCCATATCTGCCCTGTACTTTGCGAGCATTAGCACAGCCTGAAACAAGCGTTCACATTTTTAAGTGCATTTTGCTCGCTGACAGTTAAGCACCGTGGTTTCATCTCTGATACACATTGCAATAGGGTAGGATCTTTGGATGACCCATAACACAGCCCAGCAGTAAAAACACAGCTTGGTATGTGACATGCTACACTGGCCTAGCCGTGTTCAAAGGAGGCCCTTAAGGTATTTCGCAGACTCATTAGTCAAATTTCACAGCCCCCAGCTGGCAGGAGACATTGCCCTCCCTGTCTTACACAGGAGGAAACAAGTATTGCAAATACATAAAGGTGCCACAAGTCCTTGCCTAGGGTCTCCCCTCCACAGGTAAAAGGGAATTTCTGATCACTGCAAGTGCTGCTCCTTCAACCACTTGTGCCAGCATAGGAGGAACAGTGATACTGCTCCTGAGTAATTCAATCGGTGTCCCCCGAACAATTTTAGATAATCCTTTTCCCTTTCTGTTCTGCAGTATATTATTCCCTTTCTGTTCTGCAGTAAATTATCTCTCCTCTGACTATCAATCATAGAATCATAGAATCACTAAGGTTGGAAAAGACCTCTAAGATCATCGAGTCCAACCATCAACCCAACCCCCCCATGCCCACTAAACCATGTCCNTAACCTGTTGTCACATACTCCAGCCCTCCCTCACGTACGCATGACCAACTCCGGCAGCCCCAGCTGTGACTGACCAGTAAAGCCCTACAATGGGAGAAGGCTCAGAGGAACTGGGCAAGGGCGATGTGCCTGCAAAACTCAGAAAATAATGCAGGGTGTGACTGATGACAAAGCTTTTGCAAAGAAGCTGACTTTATCTCAGCAAACGGGACCAGAGAATATTTGTTTTAGATTAACAGCTATGTCAGTTGAGTGGATCAACTGGTGGTATAACTCCCTGACTTCAATAAAAGAATGTGACCACCTCTCTGAGTTAGCCAGACCAGTGAATACGTGGCTCTGCCCAACAGAGAGTATAAAAACTAAACGAACAAAAGAATTTCAAAGAGAACAGCGGGCTTGAGCTGGTTTCAACCCATGTACTCCCTCCTGGCACATGAGGACGCCCAGCGTCGTGACAGTGAGCATATTACAGAGACCAATAATGGCGATCACATTGGTATTGTGATTGAACTATGTATTGCAATTGCTGTATTTTGCTAAGACTAACTTACATCTGTATTGTGTTACCAGTATATCTGTATCACTCTGCTAAATCAGAAACCTCATGCAACATCAAATATCTTCAAATAAGTACATCTGATATTAAACATTACACCCTCCACATGTGGAATATCTAAAAGAACCTGGTCAGAGTACGGGACTCTGACACCAGCCTACACAGCCTATTTACAGATCCCTCCCGGTGGCTCAGCAGAGCCCAGCTCACCTTAGGCTGATTTCAGCATTAGCCTGCAAGGCCGCAGGAGATGTGGAATGGTGCCGGTGCAAACTCTGTCCTCTGCGGCACAGCAAAGGAGGGAGCTGGGAGCCCTGCACACACAGGAGCGCGCAGCAGTATTGGCCAACATGTTCAGCCCCACTGCTTCCTATTTTTGTTTCCTCAAGCAGGGCATAAGTTACGCTTTGTGCCGTTGTCAAAGGGGGAAGAGCTCATCTTTCAGAGCTGGGCAGGCGCAGGGGATTGGGTGGGTGGGTGGGAACAGGTGGGAGACACAAAAGGAACTTCTCCATGTGATGTTGCTCCCCTCCCGCTCCTCAGGATGCGCTTTATACCCTTTTAAGAGTTGCTGCACTGCAGGGCGTTAGAGGATCTGCAGGCATGTTGTTCACACAGCTGCTTCCAGCTGTAACCAACCACCATGGCAACTGGGCTCACCCTGCCTGCCTTGTGCCAAGCTCACCGTGCCCCACTGGCTCACCAGCAGCCCCTGCATCGCAGCTGTGATGCTAGAAAACACTAGATGCGAGCAGAAAACACGCCGTTTATGCATAGCCTTGTCCTATATATCTCTTTTCTTAGTGCATACTACCACATGGTTTGTCCTATCCATGTCCTTCAGCGAGGAATTAATTCTACCAGGTACGATCTTCTCCCTTCAAATACGCCACCTTTAATTTCTCACAAGCACCCTCAGTGATGGCACAGTAGAGCTGGTCTTTGAACTACAGGCAAACATTAACTGAAGGTAGCCAGTACTATGCCTGGCTATGGACAAGGACGAGACAGAGAAGTGGTGTGTCTCGGTCTTACCGGTACACCGCCTACGCAGAAGGCTGAGAAAATACTTACTGGCAATCAAGAGGATTCCCATTTTCAGCACTAGCTTCTTCAGTTCAAACACTGGTTCAGTATCACCACCTGGTCTCCCAGGCTTCGCACAAGCTTCAAGACTCAGCCCTTTGCACACAGAGTGTTCGTCTTTAGACAGGTTGCAACTCACCTCGTCAACAATATGTTGGACCTCTGGAGTAGCAGGCTTGGCCTCGGATAAGCCCCCAGGCATCATAGTGGCAGGTAACTTCTCTGAAATGATGAGTGGTTCTGAAGAGGGAAGTTCAGTGCAGTCTGAGCAGAGTCACCAGGCATCTCGTATATATACATATGCATGTGTCATGGAATCATATGACTTGTAACATATGGAGCCTACCATTACTGAACTGGAGAAAGAGAGAAATGGGGAAAACAGGGGGAAAAGCAACGTAAAGCACTGATAATATTAACAGTAAATGTAGAAAGCACTTTAAAATCTTGAGTGTATATAGTGTCCACATCAATAAGAAAAGCAAACAGCCTCCAGCCACCCACATCTTAAAATAGTTGGTTTGTGCTGAAACTAGAACCTCTTGCCTCTCCACCCATGTGCAGATGACTAGTCTGTGCTCTTAGGAAATGGATCAAAGTCACACCCAGTATTTCCCAACGTCGTTCGAGATCAGAAAAAAGCATGCAGAATGTCCTTGGTGCAGGTCCCATGGGAGGGGGTGAAATGAGAGTACGTGCTGCAGGCAATGGGCATTTCTGCTGGAATCAGCATTAAGGAATATGCTAGAAACAAGCCTGTTCATGGCCACAGCAATGGTGACTGTAGCACAGACTCATCAGTATCCTAACCAGCCTATTGACCCTCCTCACAGATGATAAGTGATGCAACAGACTGTAAACACGTACCTTGTATCTAACTTCAAAGCCTGTTCTTGGGGCCAAGGACCCGAGAATGAGAAACTGGGGCTGTAAGGGCCCTAAACTCAACAGTATCTAGATCAAGGGAAGAGCATGTTACCGATAAGGATGTTGTAGAATTTCCCAAACTTGAGCAGCAGTGTTATGGGAGTGGATGAAAAGCATTTAAGGAAAAACAGTTGTCCTGAGACAACACCCTTCTGAACAAAGAGAAAAATGTTCCCAGTTCTTGGGAATAAAGGGAATGGGAGGTGTTAAAGCTGGAAGTCTCCATTTTCTCCAAATTCACCACTCCAGATGAGGAGTTCCTCACAGCCCAATTCGTGGAGTTAATGACAATTCAAGCTGATGAGCTCAAACTCCCTTTTTAGACAAGACCTTGCTGATTCACTCAAATGCTGATCATCTTTCACCACGTTGCTACCATGCATCTTATTCACGCAGCAGGACAGATGAGCTAATTAACTGGAAGAGCCAGCTCACCTTACTGAGGCCAAAAGCCACAGAATGCGTTCAGCAACCATGCAGTACCGGTGCTAAACCAGGACATGTTATAAACTTCTCCACGCACCAGGATGCTGATCTCACTCACTCCCTTGGGAAGGGATGTTGGCAAGACCCCCAAGGCAGCACTGCCCCTCTGGAGAACCCTTGATTCTGATTAGTAAGAAATACACTGAGCACAAAGAGTAGGAGGGTTAATTTATTATCTTGGGAAAACTCTAGGTGTGAAACTAAAGACGTTAATGTTGTGTGGAAATCATTCATTGGACTCCATATTACTGGGTTTGCTGGGTTTTTGATTTCAATGCATAAGAACGTTTTTTTTTCCCCCCAGAATGCAGAGAGTTGTGCAGAAGGGAAAGGAAATCAACACTAATTGTCAGCAAGCTGATGCTGAAGTTTACACAGGCAAATCTGTCTGTTTTCTTTCCCTGGGAATGCTAATGGCCGTCCCAAAATCCAGTGATACTTCTAAGACTGGGATGCGGTACTCATCCTGCACACATCGTTCATGAAGTCACTTCGAAATGCTGACGTTTCACAGACCTGCTATCAAAGATGATCAGCGGCAACAGACTATCCTAGGCAAATCTCATCTACACCTCGCTCTATTAAGCTTTGGATGTAATGAAACAGCATTTGGAACATTGCCTTGAAAAGAGCAGCCATCCCCATGGCATCTCTTGCACAACATCAACAAGCTAGTGAGCGTCTCCACTTCAGTACTGGAGACGTGTTTGATACCACATACCATTCCAGCCTACACTCACCATTTGCACAGATGGCAGTTTCTCTTCACGTAACTGTACTGCTGTTATCTTGGAGAATCTGCGCTGGGAGAACAGCACTAGTATTCTTTATAGTTTTAAAGCTGAATAACATCTTGCACTATGTACTATTCCAATAAGGAAGAAACAAATCTTTACAGCTTGCAGGCCACTAGTCTCTGGTCCTGTATAAGCAATTTTAAGAAGTAGAAGCTATAGTCAATAAAAACACCAGTACAGTAACAAAAAAACTCAACCAAACAAAAAAAAAAAAAACATCAAACCCCAGGGTTTTGTATTTATGAGTTATTTTTAAACCAGAAATTAAGTCACCTCTGTAGAAATGATTGTGAAAGCTAAGTCAGTAGATCAGTCTTCTGGTTTCACAGTGACGAGACACGTAATTGTGACTGGATGAAATGCCAAATGGTCTGCACCAAATTTTAAGAGCTGCCAAAGGAAAGCAGCCCTCCATCTACCAATTGAGGATCGACTTGTCATCGTCACAGTAACAATAGCCTTGACTTTCAACGTGCTGGTCTGCAAAGAAGGTTTCCCCTCCTGCTACCCACCCTGATTTCAAAAGATTTCTGACATTGTACATCAACTAGGATTAATAGAAACCTGAACTTCAGCAGCACAAAGTTATCATATCCCTGCCTATGCTGAGCCTATGGTACCAGTAAAGAGCCTCTTCCCCTCAGTCTGCTTCAAGACAACCAAATGCTATCCTTAAAACATTTCTTTAAAGAGATTACCTATTTCATCAGTCTTGAGTGCCTACAAGATGCAGGAGACAACAGCAACGAGTGTCAGAAAAAAACACCTCTTTATTTCACAGGAGAAAATAAGAAGCACATGCTTGAGAGGGCTTCCCAAGGAACCGGGATCCGCGCACCTATATTCACCATCTTCCAGTAATTGGAAAGCCCCAGTAGAGGGGGAAGCCACCACAGGAGATCTAAACTCTGGGCAGGAGCATCAGTTGTGCTTTTTGTTCAAGTGCCTTTACTTGCAGAAATAGAGTTAAAACCAGGAAAAGGATGAAATCCTGGTATTTGTGGGGTTCATTATTTGATTCACATATGTCATCAAGCAGCCCAGTAATTTTGTGACTACCTTCATGGTAAAGTTGAAAGAGGATTCAATCGCAGACCAGGCATGATCCTAGAACGGACAGGGGTCACTAGACACAGAGATTTTACCTGCCTTTGTTTAGTATGGTCCGCAGCTCATACCAATGCCATTTACATACCATCACAAAACATCCCACTTCACAGGCAGATCTTAAGTACTCAAAAAATAGCAAAGCCTTTTTCTCCCTCCCCGTGCCCCAAAACATGGCATGCAATTCCAGTTACTTACCTTAATGTTCCGCTACGTTCAACAGCAAGATTCAAACAGCATCTGATCCATGTGATTTGCCACGTACTGTAAGAGATATCCCTTTGTGCTCAGAGCAAACTAAATAGAGTAATTCAACTTCTTAGTGCAACCCTCTGTATACAACCTGCAAACACCTAAAGAAGGGATGTTTGGGACTTAGAAGTCTTCTTATGGGGTCAGAAGTTTTTCATATACAGGTTTGTATAGATCTACTTGTTTGGCCTTACATTCAAATGAAAAATAGTGCTATGTTGGGGTTGGGTTTTATTTTTACATAGTTTTCTCATAACAAATGCTAAGCTGGGCTACTGCAGAAAAAAAAAAATCTGCATACGTATCACATCCCTTTCACAGGTCATTTTTCACAGCATCTGCTTAAGTGAAGAAGTTTTCCCACAACAGCTGAGCAAACATCTGGATGGATAGAGGAGGATAGTGATTAATTCTCATTACAATCTCTAGTTTCTACAGAACTACAAGCTTAAATTACAAGGGTATTGATGCTAACTCTGTATACGCTGGCAGAAGTTTCTATCATACAACTGGCTTAAAAGGAGCATTTGTCCCCGCAATTGTAGATCCAAGCCCTGGAGAGAACAAGTATTTTAGACACCTATATTAGAGGTCAGTATTAGAGTACCAACTTTGAAATAAAAACAAACTGTTCTCAACATCTCATTAGTGGACAATCTCCTGTGGAAATTAGGTTATGGGCAATTCAGCTCACAGTTCTGAGCAGTATTTGATTTCCACTTTGAGGATAAACAATTATAAGAATTTAACAGTTGAAGAACAAACATGTTTTCTGCCTTTAGAGTTGCAGAAAAACAATGAGAATACTTCAAGAGTGAGACGAGCGCTCCAACTGGAGTAAAGTTCTGCTTAGAGCAGTTGCAGTACCTTGGGAAAAAAGGAAAAAAAAAATGAAGTTTGAACATTAGGATTTACATCCTCAAAGACTTGAAATATATTTCTGCCTCATTCTCAAAAAAAAGTGAGACTAGATGACTCTGCTGCCTAAAAATAAAGGCCACCAAGTAGTTCAAGACTCTACTGGACAAACAACTATAAAACAGATGATGCTGCACAGATATTTGCCAGCTTGCAGCAACACAGGTACACTGGCCCCCATTTACTTCCCACCCCCCATATATGCACAGCTTTTAAGGATATGAGAGTACATAGTCATTTCAGTACTGTAACTGAAAGTGTTTGCAAGATGGGGCCTGTATTTTTAAGGCTCTATTCAAGTTCAGTGGTTCTTAAAGACTTATCACTAAGTAATAAAAACAGCTGGCAATCAAGTAGACCTTGTCATTTGACTGTCAGCCAATTAGAGTTAGTAAAAAAATAAAGGTATAATTACAGCAATTCTGCTTTCCTCACATTTATCCGCTTTTAAATGCTGTGTTACTGCAGGGGTGTTGCAATTAAAGTTTTCTAAATACAACACTAAGGCCAGAATCAACAGGATCAGGTATGCACAGCTATTTTCTCAGTTCAAATGCAATTCACCTATAGAATTAATTTTAAAGGTTCAGAAGGAGGGACAAAATAGGGTCACTGTATAGTTAACTGTCTCATTCCTAAATGAGATACATCTCCATCTCCAACCCAAAGTGGTTTTAATCGACACCACGTTCCCTATTTAAAGAAAAAAATCCCGAGCTTGGTAACACAGACCAAAGGACAGTATGCAACAGCTGCTGCCTGTCAGCACTGCGGGAACAATGGCAAACCTGTATCCACACGCAACTCTGAACCGATGCTGCTGTTGAGTAGTTCAGAACAATGCTGGTAGCTTCTTAGCTGAACCTACGCTTGCTGATCGTTCCGCAATTTTTCTTTCCTTTCAGATTTTAGTAGATTATTCACACAAACACACCATGTTCCCTGATAGTTTGGCAAGCATCAGTTCAGGGAGAGCCCAGCTCAGAGCTGGTTTTTACTGTTTCTTCCCCTCTAGGACTGCTGAAGCTGTAGAAGTTCAAGAAAGATGCCAGTTTCACATTCCATTTGAAAATTATTTTAATACTATAAAACTCATTTGTTCACATATTTTGTACAAAAGATGAGTTGTTTTCTCTTAATTACAGGAGAATCATTTCAACCTTGAGATTTCAGCTAAGTAGGTCCAAAACAAAACAAGACTGGGTTCTACTGGTTCTGGAGGGTCCCAACACAGCTCACCCAAGGTCTCTTTCCAGTTTGGCTCTCATGGTTATGGACCACCTTGATGGAAAATACCCCACATCATTGACTCTTCGGAGGCTTGTAGTGAATTCGGCAACGCTCATTAAATACCTGAGATACCAAAACAGAAGAGCAAAAGCGAATCAGCCCTCATCCAGGAGATGATGAGAACTTCAGAGCTAGTTCAGACAACTATCTCGTCATGTAGCACCCATCTCAAGCTGCCCAGCCCTGCTGTACCAATAAATGGTACTTACCAAGGCATCTGTCTCCATTCACCTTCTCTCCTGGCTTTAGTGAATCCAAAGTTTGCAGCCTGATGCTGGGGGACTGCCCAGCACTAAAAGCGTTCTCCCTCAGATAAGGCAGGCTTATAATCCTGGTAGTCTGTTATCCTCAAAGATGATGATGCCTTTTTTTTTGTTTTGTTTTGTTTAAAGAAAGAGGGAAATGATCAGTGGAACGCTCCTGACCAGCTGTGTTCTGTTAACTTCTATCTGGCATTCAAATTTGGACACTGTATTCTTCTCTTTCCTGAGCAAATGCATTTTACATTGTTGTGACAGCTAAAAAGAGACGCAAGGGTTCTTGGAAGCCACGTTCACAGTTTTGGTTATCTGACCGCAGGTGCTGATGCTGCCAGCCCTCCTATTGCAAAGGGCACACTGCTCTCGCCTCACTCACCTCTGGCACCTCCTCTGGGTAAAATTTAGCACACAGAACCAGAGACTGAAGATCATGTTCATTTAGCTGGAACTGCAGGCCTGGCCAAGCAGACTGCTTACCCTAAGGAGGGCCAATAAATGTGACTATTTAAAGTAAGGCAATCTCAATTAAAAGCAGAACACATAGGCTCACACCAAAGTTACAGGTGCTCTTGACAAGCGATTAAGCTATTTATCGGTTTGGCTCCCAACTTTGTCCAGCGCATGTCCTGAAAAGCGACACGAGCACCACCTAGCACCAAGTGGAGGCACTGGCGGTTATTAGTTCCCCCGCCAGCGCTCCTGCAAGAGCACGTTTTGCCAAGCTGTCCAGAGACTTTTCAGATCCAAACGCCTGTGATCTTCAGGATGTCAAGTTCCGTGAACTCTCCCATCGGCTTCACATGCAAAGTGAGTGGTCTTGTAATTTTGGGGAAGTTATGCATCACATTATATAAATACGTTATTTTAAACCGTATCTTCCTAGAATCTTCTACTGCTGATCTCCTTATTCAGAGTTCAGAACCGATGGCAACTTCAGCACAAGTGAAGTCTGCAGCATGCATTAGTTTTAGCATTGATTCTTAACAATTTTTGAGTAATTTTCAACTTATTTTCAGATTTAATTTACTTTAAGAAACAGACACATATTAGAAAATGCTTCCTATTGCAGAAAGCAAAAGTTGTGATAGTTTCTTTCAGACACACACAGTCAGCCTGTCCCACTACATTACCACATGCAATGGACACCCCTGGAAGAGATAAGACTACGTAAAGGTCTGAGATCAGATAAGTGATAGAAGGAAACTGCAGAAATTAAAAGCCACAAAGGGTTCCCATTCAGAAGCATTTTCATACTAAGAAAATTGCACCATTTTTGTCCATTGTCTGTCAAAGATATTTTAAGGGCATATATGTCTTAAAGGGTACTGGAAATACACTTTAAACCACTGTAAGGGTCTCTTGCATCAAACACCACATCAAAAAAATTGCAGCTTCCAGCTTGCTATCATGCAAACTTTTGAAGCACCTTTAACAGTAACCCTGCAGCCTGTGGAAGGAAGATCAATACAGCAATCTTACCAACACTGCCTCCTACTTTTAGGATCATTGATGCACAGACCTCGCTGTGTTACTCAGGCCAGCTAATGCCATTGGTCTACGTGTGAAGTGCTATTCTCATTTTTCAGACAGGAAAAACAGTGCCTGAGAAACCTTAACATTCATGTTACTATGCAGGAGTTTGATTTTGCCGACTTTTACATATTAATACAAAACACTCCAACAATAAACTCCAGTGTGGAGGTGCTGTACAGAGACTAATGCAAGTGTCTTGTTTTGGAAGTCAATTCCTTGTTTGGTATCAGCCAAACAAAATTCCGCCACATGCATTTCTATAAAGCAGCATCTTTCTGTATGCCGCTATTGCTACAGCTACCCAGAATAAATGTTTGAAAATAGCTGTTTCCTAACCAGATTTTTCCAATCAGTTTTCAGTTGGTTAGGGTTAATGTAAATACGTACGTGTACTTTCCGACTAAAAGTCTGTAACGGTAAAAAAGAGTGGATGTCCTCATCTGCAAACCAATAACCATTTCCATGTAACAAATTGCTTTCAGTCCACAACTATGACTGGGCCTAATTCCTTCAGTGAAATATTTTACAGGCAGCTAAATGAGACATTTATGCCTGCATTCAGATGGAGACAATAGCACAGCTGGAGATAAAACCCAGAAATACTTTTCTCTTCAAGCCCTACTTTAAACACTAGCATGCTAAGATATCCCTGCACCATGCATAGGTATGCACTATTTATAAACAAAATGTTCTCCATCTTCAGGAAAAATTGGACATTTCTGTCACTAGCAAAAACTTAATGCGTCTACAGGAAATCACTGGCGTCGGTGCTAACCTTGGTGCCAACTGTGGCCTTCAGAATGGAGCTAGTGTGGGGCAGGTCTTCCCCCCCACCCTTTTTAAATAAAACTGGCAGCAGAGTTGCCATAAAATGTTTGCCACTGGTGGCCTGCGGCATGTTGTTAAGGCTGTGGTGTTGCTTAGTCATATCTGAGCTGGCTTTAAATTAATTAAGCGTAAGGACATGATTAGCTTTTTCAGACAGTACAGAGGCAGTATTGACAGCAAAGCATACCTGGAACAACGTGTAGATGCTCACCTAATCAGCCTGCATTGAGCTGCGTTGTGGTGACTAGACCTCCAAGAATACGCAAGCTGTATTGCATTTATGCTGATGCAATCTAGAGGACTAAAATCCTGAAGTAGAGTTTAAAAAGGGAGCTGCAGCTAGTACTAGCTATTTGCAAAAATCCTTTTTGCATTTAGAGAAGGAAAGAGGCTCTCTGCACAGTACTGAAAGTTCTGAAAAGCTACAACAGATGAGAAAAGGATGCTAGACGTGAAATGCTGCAGTGACAGAATACAGCCACCTCAGAATTTAAGCTCAGTGTTAAGATCACTTTATAACAAGACAGTGCTTGGGGTCGTCGAGGCAGAGGGTGATCAGCCGCCTCTGTTTGCACAGGAGAGCAATGGCAAGCCTGCCCTTTGCACCAGGGAGCATCAGTCCAGCTCCATCAGTGAAAGGTTCAACTTCTACAGCCCCACCCTCCTCTGGCCTCTGCTTGCTCAGAAGCGTGGTCAGTACCAAACACAGCCAAATTTGAAAGACTCATCCCCCTGACGTTGTTAGAGGCCCAGCAAAGCTTTTCAGACAGGCCACACAGAAAAGTCTACAAAGTCCTCAGCCACTGGGCAAGGTGGAAAAAGGGATCTACACAGGCAGTACTCCACAGTCCTTCCTCCCCGCCTAAATCTTTCCTTTGCAGCACAACTGAAAATATTTGATGTCTGCATCCAGAACCGGGAAAATGACTGACCTGAAACATTTCCTCCAGCACTGCCCTCACCTATTTCTAATTAAACCTCCAACTACCTGAAGGGAGGTTGTAGTGAGGGGGGGTCAGTCTCTTCTCCCAAGTAACAGCAATAGAACGAGAGGAAAGGGCCTCAAGTTGTGCCAAGGGAGGTTTAGGTTGGACATTAGGAAAAAATTCTTTCCTGACAGAGTGGTCAGGCCTTGGCACAGGCTGCCCAGGTCAGTGGTGGAGTCCCCATCCCTGGAGGGATTTAAAAGACGTGTAGATGAGGCGCTCGGGGACATGGTTTAGTGGGCATGGGGGGGTTGGGTTGACGGTTGGACTCGATGACCTTAGAGGTCTTTTCCAACCTTAGTGATTCTATGATTCTAATTAACCTGCCTCATAAGGCACCGGTTCCACACCTCCAGTGCAGGACTGCCTATGGGGACAGAACATCATCACTATTTTAAATGACTGAGTACCTTCCAGCTTCTGTCGTTTACCACTTCTTCAACATTGAGCTCCGACTGCATCAATTTCAACTGCGGAAAGTAACAGATAAAGAGGTTATTGTCAAACAGGCCTCCCTGCAGCCTTCAGTATTTACTACCATTGCAACTTTCTGGATCACAACCCCAGTACCAGGTGCGCAGCCCCTCCGATGGTGCAAACTGAAGGGCACGATGCGTAATCATCCCGAAAGTCTGGCCCTTCCATTCAGCCAGGGGCAGGCTGAAGTCTGCAGGGCCACGGTGGAGGCTGACTCACAACGCAAGGCTGGCAGAAGTAGCTCCTGATTACTAATGCTCCGTTCTTAAATATTGCCCATCAAGATTTGTTAGCAATTAACTGATTAATGTTAATGGCTTCACAGGCAAAAAAACCTAGGCCTAATTCAAGCACTCGTCACAGGGAATGCCAGTGCCAGGGTTAGCTCTGCAGCCTTGAGTTGTCATTCTTCCACACCTACATACGTTATTAGAGTCATATAGGGAGCTGGCAGCAAAGATAGGACTGAACACACAGATCTCAGACTCTGGATTTAGAATTAAGATCTTAAAGTGTTCCCCTCTGCTTCCTTTGCTGTCTACGCTGTGCACTGACCAAAAAAACGGGTCTGCAAGAACAGATCACACATGTTCGTGCTATCTGAACCAGTTAATATGTTATGCGATCACAGCAGGACAAACTGGGTTTACATGGATGCAAAAGCTCTGGCAAGAACTACCACAATATGCAGTTCTCGAGCGCTCACTCAAGCCATGAGAAATGTAAGAATCTCTGTTTCTCACCTATCAGAAACTCCAAGGGGCACGTGTGACAGTTGTTTTCAGGTGACCTGTGGTAATTTGACCCTGCCATGAGGCCCTGAAGCAACAGGAGGAGATAAAAGAACCATCTGCCATTTTTGCCTACATTTAGGATGTATTTTTGTTGGAGTCTTTAACACAACAGACTAAGGATCAGAGTTTATCCATTTTAAATACATGGTTCCAACTGGAGACCTGGTGAACAGGTGCAACCTCATAGAGCAATCCCATCACAAACCTTCCGAGTAAGATGTCCAGACACACACAGCTAATAGTTGTTGAACTTTTACCTACTCAATAGGACCCCAAACTGTTTGAAATAACAATCCAGCATCGACAGGGTGACAGATGACCAGGATTAGTCTCTACAGAATAACCACTCAGAAGATCTTTAGCAGTTCAAAGAAACGTTTTTTCCTGCTGGAGAATGTGGATAGGTTTACAATCATCTGGACTGTCACATTAATTGGCGTTGACACCAAGCCTAAGCAAGACTACTATTTTAGCCTTTTCCTTAGAGTTGCAGACCTGAATGGCAATATAGTGTTAATCAACATGGCTATACAGGGGTTTTTTGTTGTTGTTGTTGTTTTTAAAACATACTCTGACATTTTAACAAGCTTTACAAATTCGATTGATAAAGCTAATAATCATTATGCTGTATGTTTTGGATTTCCGGAATTTATTTGGTTGGATATTTTATGACACTTCATTCAAGTAAACTAAGACTGTAACAAATTAATACAATAATCAAGTGATGTTTTAATGTAAGTGGACTAAAAGAATTGGCTGCTAGACTGACAGTACTCCAAGTTTTCTTACTCAATGACCCAGAAGTAATACTTTTGGTTAATGTCCTCCAATTTGTACCATTAGCAGGATGAGAGAAACACAAATAACAGGAGAAAACAGAAACCCAAGTGAATATATATTTGAAATGCATAATCTTAAATGTAGGATGTGGTCTCTCAATATAGGTTATCTGAGTTCTAGAAAAAACCACAACTCAGAGAATAAAAAAAAGCAGGGGGACGACACCTCATAAAGTCCAAGTGCAAATTTGAGGTCATCTCATTAAAAGATTTCTGGGATGTTTCCAAATCATGGATTGCTTTTAACATTTGAAATCACCGCCAATTATTAAACATTATCATTGTGATTCTCCTAGTGAGTGATAGGTTTTGGGCTCAGTAAGTAAACAATTTAAAGAATTGGCTCCACAAATAAAATTTGTAGAAAATACTAAGCTACCATTCTAGTTTTCCAAACTGCTTGTTAGCAGTTGCATAAGTGAGGCTTTAAGAATAAAACCACTCGCCTGCCACCTGGTTCTTTAAATCTGAGCTCACGACAGAGCACTTCTCTGAAGAGCACGGGAACAAGCAGTTCACTCACTCAATGCCTGGGAAAAATCAGACGCTCGAGTTCAAATCATCTCCTCAGGAAGCCCTTTAACTACAACCGCATCAGCATTCAACTGCTTTTTGAAACAGGGGCTACACATGCTCCTCTTGGAAGTACAAGGGCAAGTGGATTTTGAGGAAGTTCAGCACTGCAAAAGCAAAATTCAGGACTGATCTCTTCAAGTCTTACAGTACTGCAGCAGGGAGAGTGTACCCAGGATATAGGACCCTATATAGGACACCACATATATATATATATATATGATGGTGGTATGTCTGGCTGTTATGAGAACTCACCGTTACACTGGGAACTCGAAAGCACTGGTTAAGACAGTCCTCAACAGAGCAAGGCTCACTAAACTGCTGAACACAACAGACACACCAGTGTATGCAAAAAAAGCAATAAGCAAGCGGTCTTATTTGGTACGTGCTGCAAGCACATGGTGGGGAAAAAAAATTTAAAGTGATCACGAGCCACGCAGAGCAGGTCTGGAAGAGAAATCAATGGAACAATTCACATCCCTGCTAATTTCCACTCCTAGAGCTACACATGCAGTATCCTCTCCCCGACAAAGGAGGCCCTGGAGTGGGGACAAGAACTTCAGTGGGGTTCCCTTCTCCACTTCTGATACTCTATCTAGATCACCTCTGTTCACCTCCGGTGAAGTACACTTTCCATCCAGAGGCCAGAAGGTTGAGAGGGCGTTTCCTCATTAAAATTCCTTATGCAAACCCAGAAGTCTCTCTCACACCATCACAAGATATTAAAAAAATTAATCCAAGAAATACTAAACAACAAAAAAAGTGGCTTAAGCGGAATTCAAGGTTGCCTGGCAGCTCCTTGGAGAGGACAGGAACTGCAGTTAACGCACCGAGCAAGAACAATGCTTCTCAGGGCGATGATGAAAAGGGACAGCTTTAAGGCCGAGTAACTGTGTGGTTCAAGAGACATACAGAAAAGCCGTATTTCATTATCTTCTGGTGTTTGCATCTTGGCACCCATACTTGCCGTTTGCAGATATACTAGTTTTACGAGATCTCAAAAAGGCAAAATGAACCTGCAGGCATTTTGAAAGGACTAAGCAAGCCACGAGTAGTTGTACACTAAGCGGTGTTAGTCAGTGAAGGTTAGAATCCACCGTACATGTTTTTTCTACAGCATTTGTGCAACGGGATCTCAGAGAATGCTCCACTTGCAGGGTAAAAGCAGCTCTGTCTTGTGGGCTAGGGGAAACGGTTCTCACAAATCCAGCCAACAAGAACCGTGGAAAAGGCTGCCTGAGTCAGGATCCACTTCAGGTTCTCTCCATCACACTGGTCTTTCCGTTTGGGAAACATACCCTCTTCTTCCTCTCTAAGCCATCCCTAAAAAGCTCCACCACTCACCTTTGTCTGCTCTTTCCTGAGTTGCTTTAATAACGCTACGTCATCCTGGGCCTTTTCCCTCTCTTCTCTGAGAGTTTTCACTACACTGGAAGTCTGAGCGATGCAGTTTTTGATGATTCTCTCTCTGCTGGTGTGAGCATCCATCAACTAAGTGGGGAGAGAAAGAAAGTCACAACAACTAATTCAGCAGAGAATAAAAGCCTCCGAGTTACAAGTTTAAGAAAGACTTTCCGAAGACAAGGTACTGCTGTGCCTACAGAAATCCCTTTGACTCTATAATCCACATGTTGGAAGCAACACTGCTTTGAGCAGCAGCTACCAACTTCATCAGAAGTCAAAGACACACATGAGCAGGCGTCCTGCAAAGCAGTGCAAAAGTGTGCTAGCACCCATTTTTAAAAGAAGCGGACTGGGCTAACGCCATCCACTGAAGCCTCAAGTACACCTCGAAGGATCAGTATTGCGGAACAAATAAGCTCCCCGCGTGGTTTTAAACCAAAGCGTGGTTTAGGCACGTAGAAATGTCAAGCATGCCAGTTGTGGATACGTAAAGCGTGATATATGAAGGCAGTGGTTTCCTTAGAAACTGAGGATGCTCTACTGGCCGCTGCACATAATAAAACAACAGGAATTGAGCTGAAAGTTGAAGGAGCGCACACTCACAGACTGGTACAGCTCTTTACACGTCTGGCCGGCATCAATTTTCCCCACAAAGGAAGCTGTTGGAATCGTAGTGTTTAATTCGTGGACGATTCTGTCATCGATCGTCCTCATCACCCTGAGCAACTCCTGTATTAAAAATAAAATGAAATAAAAATCTTTGCTTATGTCTCCGAGAAAAGCTTAGTGAGGAGAATTTTGTCAGTCTTCTAGCAGAAAATTGAGTAGGTTGCTTACAAACAGGAAAAAAAAACCATCAAACGAACAATTTGTGCACGCAGAAGCCTGTGCTGCGAACCAACCAGTCTCCTCAGCAGCAGAGGCCAGAAGGAGGGAGAGAACGAGCCAGCGCCGAGTAACCACCGTCCCCCGGAGCCCCGCGGTCCTGCCCGCCCCGCGGCCCGGCCCCCCGCGGCCCGGGTCCCCTCAGGGAAGCCGCCCGNGAGGCGGTCCCGGGCGGCAGCGCGGCGCTCCCGGTCCCGGTGCGGGGCCCGCGCGTTCCGCCGCGCTTCTCCAATCCCGGCGCCGGGGCGGGGCGCCGGCCCAGCGGTGACATTGAGGGGCGCTGGGCAGGGCCGAGGCAGCGCCGCCGGGGCGGGAGGCCGCGCCATGTGGGGCCGCGCCGGTGAGTGAGTGCCCCGAGGCCGGGGCTGACCGACCGACCGACCGACCGGCCGGCCTCTGCCGGGGCTGCCCGCGGGTTCGCCCCCGTAAGGCGGCGGGNTCCTTAGAAACTGAGGATGCTCTACTGGCCGCTGCACATAATAAAACATCAGGAATTGAGGTGAAAGTCGAAGGAGCGCACACTCACAGACTGGTACAGCTCTTTACACGTCTGGCCGGCATCAATTTTCCCCACAAAGGAAGCTGTTGGAATCGTAGTGTTTAATTCGTGGACGATTCTGTCATCGATCGTCCTCATCACCCTGAGCAACTCCTGTATTAAAAATAAAATGAAATAAAAATCTTTGCTTATGTCTCCGAGAAAAGCTTAGTGAGGAGAATTTTGTCAGTCTTCTAGCAGAAAATTGAGTAGGTTGCTTACAAACAGGAAAAAAAAACCATCAAACGAACAATTTGTGCACGCAGAAGCCTGTGCTGCGAACCAACCAGTCTCCTCAGCAGCAGAGGCCAGAAGGAGGGAGAGAACGAGCCAGCGCCGAGTAACCACCGTCCCCCGGAGCCCCGCGGTCCTGCCCGCCCCGCGGCCCGGCCCCCCGCGGCCCGGGTCCCCTCAGGGAAGCCGCCCGCGCTAGGGAGAGGCCGGGGAGCCGCTCTCCAAAGCCCCATCCCCGCCCCTTGACCTTTCCCGGCGGGAAACCGGGCACAACCTGCAGCAAAACGGCAAAGCTCGAAGAAAAACCACCTCTTTTGGGGCAAGATCTTTAAGAAACAGGTACCGCCACCCCAGGCGGCCTGGACCCTGCTCACGCCGCTGAAGACACGGGCGGCACCGCGCGCTCCTTTACACGGCGTGAAGGCTCCCACGGAGCTCCCTCCGCCCACGGAGGCTCCCACGCCGCGGGCTCCCCCTCCCGGGAGGGGACCCCGGGGGAGGGATCCCCTGCCGCTGGGCCTGAGGGGAAGGCCGGCCCCGGCCCCGGNTCCCCGGCCTCGGGCCCCGCCGCGCCCCAGGCGGGTTACCTGGAACTCGGCGAAGTCCTCGCAGCTCGCCGCTGCGCTGGGCGCCGCCATACTGGAAAGGCCGAGGCCCGCGGCGGCGGCCAATCCAGCGGGGAGGCGGGATGAGGCGCGGGGCGGGCCCTCCCTGGGGGCGGGCGGCCGCCGGCCGGGCCTTTCTACCGGCGGCGTGTGGCGGCCTCGCCGCTTCCAGCTGCGGGGAGGGCTCCGGCGCTACCCCCCCTCCCCGCCCGCCCCCAGAGGCGGTCCCGGGCGGCAGCGCGGCGCTCCCGGTCCCGGTGCGGGGCCCGCGCGTTCCGCCGCGCTTCTCCAATCCCGGCGCCGGGGCGGGGCGCCGGCCCAGCGGTGACATTGAGGGGCGCTGGGCAGGGCCGAGGCAGCGCCGCCGGGGCGGGAGGCCGCGCCATGTGGGGCCGCGCCGGTGAGTGAGTGCCCCGAGGTCGGGGCTGACCGACCGACCGACCGACCGACCGGCCTCTGCCGGGGCTGCCCGCGGGTTCGCCCCCGTAAGGCGGCGGGCGAAGCGGCGTTGTCAGCCCCGGGGCCCCCGGAGATGCCGTGCGGTGGGGAGTGCGGAGCGGGGATCCCCCGGGCGGCCCCGGCCCAGCTGCGGGCGGTGCGGCGGGGGTGGAGTGGAGCGTTACCGGCCATGTCTGAGGGGCGTTAAGGCCGGGAGCCTGGCGGCCTCCGAGCTGGCCTGGAAAAAACCGGAACGAAGGGATTCGTGCCTTTTTCTTTCCTTCTCTGAAGATCTCGAAAAGGGTTTGGTTTCGGGGGGGGGGGGTGGGTCGCGTATAAATGTAAATGTTTTTTTTCAGAGCTGGAATGTATTATGCCTAGAAAATAAAGGGCAACTGTTTCTTATAGGAGAGACATTTTCAGCCAGCATAAAGAAGAAAAAAAGAACTCGATTTATATTTTTAAAAGTGCCCTTTTGCATTTCAAAGTTGTTTTTTTTCCCCTCAGAATTTTTTCATTATATTAATTAATGAATTAGAAGCTCTTAGTGGGCATGGGGGGGTTGGGTTGACGGTTGGACTCAATGATCTTAGAGGTCTTTTCCAACCTTAGTGATTCTATGATTCTTTCTTGAGAGTATGTTTTCATATATAAGGTGCCCTGGCCTTTTCTAGTACACTACAAAGCAGGTATCTCAGTACTGCAAAATTCTGCTTTTTTCTTGGCTTTTTTTTCTTGACTCTGCCAAGTCTGTGACTTGCTGTTGGGATGTGACAAGACTGGTAGAATGCTGGTGTGCAGTCCTTGAAACGGCACTGCCCAAAGTATATCTGAAGCATATGAATAGATAAGTTCCTTGGAATTGTGATGTGCGTTGTGTGTTAGAAGTTGCTTGTAGGCTGTGGTCTTGCATTCCCATTTTTCTGCATATAAGGTTAGTGGGCAAGCTCAAGTCAGCTTATACAGTCAAGCTTTAATTTCTTTGGTAGACTGTCACAACCTAAATCTGGTGTTTCTTGCATAGTATTAGATTTGTACCTGTTGTTTTTCTTTCTTTTTTCTCTTGTGTTTAAAAAAACCCACTTCCATTTAAAAGCTAGTATTCTCACTTTCTACTATTCTGAATTAGATTTGGCCGCTTTGCTTCCTCTGCTTTCTCTTCCAGATGGGGCTATTAAACTGCTGGGAAGAAATATTCCCTCAATTGTGAGGATGACTAAAGGAATGGATCCGAAGATAAGCAGAAGGCTTTGCATTAAACCCCAGGAAGGAAGTCAAGTTCAGCCAAGAAGTAAGAGTTTTTGATAATGATCATGCTATGTTTCGTGCCACGAAATATTTAGATATCCAGGCTGCAATCATCTGAACAGGAATTTGGCTGACATAGATGCTAATAACCCTGATTTTGTGAGAGGGGATTCTGATCTTTAGACTAAAAAACTGAGCATTAAATTTAGCAATAAAATCTCCTTTTTTAACAAAGCCAAGGGTCAGTATTTCTTCTTGTGACAATAACACCGTTTTCACTTTTAGCAGGTCACTAGCATCTTCTCTGACGTGCAGTCCTACATTGAGGCTCTTCAGCTGTGCTATAGAACCGACTGTTCAACCCCAATGTACACTATCCATGTTTAGGAACATCGCAGAAGCTAAAATACTTTTGCAGTTTTTCGCAGTACAACCAGCTGCAGCTGCTCACAAAATTGAACATGCCCTGCAGGAGAGGGTCAGTCTGAATTGTTGGCTTAGTTCATGTTTAAGGGTGGAGTTGTTCAGGTAAAGCTCAGGCCACGAAACGTTTTTTCACTATACGTGGGACAGTTACGGTGCTCTAATCAGACTCCCTGTATAACAGGTTCCCTTTCCATGGCCTACTGGTGCTGGGTAAAAGGAGCATACAGATGTGAAGCGTTTTGCATACTTCTGTGTTAAAAACATAATGCAGCTGTACTGGGTAAGACCAAAGGCCTCCTTAACAGTGTCATGTCTCCTGTAGTGGCTGGTAAAGGAGGTCCCTTACATTTTTGTGAAGACGAATAGGAATGGTGGCCAATAGCAAGGATCTAAGGAAGAGTGTAGGAACGGGGCACACAGGCACACATAGTGTTTCTCCCTAGACTGCTGTCCCAGAGGTGGCATCTTTGTGTTTAATGGTCCTCCCTGGATTTTTTTTTTCATAAATTTGCCCAGTCTCTTGAAGCTGGATGTATTTTTAGCATTCACATCCTCCGGGAAGAAATTCCTCAGCTGCAACATGCTGTGAGAAAACAAGTACAGTCTTGTACTTGTTTTTGAACCTGGTGCGTACTATTTTCAATCTGATGTTCCTTTATTCAATACCCCTTCCAAAACAGGATCTGGTCATTAGAACCCGCACTCCCAATGAATGTCACTTCTCTCCTGGTGCCCTCTCTTGTGCTGAAGGGAGCTTCAATTACTGCTTTTCCAGGCCAAAGGTCTCAGTCTACGATATCGTTTCTTATATGGTGGCCGTTCCATACCCGTGGTTGTCCTTACCCGTTCCCTCTGTACCCCTTTATTTCAACTGTTTCTGAGATGAGGGATCAGTGTTTCACACGCTCTTCAAAATGCTGGAGTCGTGGTTTTATACAATGGCATAATAATGCCTTTGTGTTGGTCTGTGTTCCTAATCATTGCTAATAATGCTGTTTCCCTTTCTGACTATCACTGAACATTTCGCCAAAACCTCTATGAAATGCCAAGGACTTACTCCTCAGCAATAAGGGTTTAGGTTAGAGCCCGTCTTCTGCATGTGAACCAGAATTGCTTCCTGTTGATACACACGGGGGGGTTTTCACTGGCCATCTCATTGACTCAGGATTCTGAAGCCCTGCGGCTCCTCGCGCTTAGCCCTCTTCTTTATGTTTCTGAATAACTCGGTGTTGTCAGCAAACCGTCTATCCACCCTGCTTCGTAGATAATTCGTGAATCCATGAGGCAGCACAGAGCTATGCAGGATACCTCCCATTGTCGGGTTGGTGGTTTGGTTTGGTTTGCTTTGTTTTTTAAAAAGGACGTGGGGGGTGGGAAAGCTGTCTTTGCACTTTGTTTGCTAGATTTTAATGGTATTGTATGTATGGAAACCTTCCCGTATTACATTCTCAGTACTTCTTTTTATATGGAGTTTGAAAGACTGATATGAAAATTAAGGGTCTAATCTTTGCCTATGGTCATCTGTTTGTTTATACCTCCAGATAAGATAAAATCTTACACTCCCTGGAGAAGTTAACATTCTGTGATGCAATGGTGTGGCATATTGGCTTTCCTGTAGCAGTTCCATTTGACTTGTTTTATTTTTTAAACTAATCTAAATGTAATAGGAAAACTATAATATCACAGCAGCTTAGGAAACTTAAATGCTGGAGCAGGTTCTGCAAATTTAGAGCTACAAATATAGAGGTGTTGGGCAAGATTTGGCTTTCCTTACATGGCCTCAGTTTAATCCATATTTACAGGCTTGTTAGTGTGACTGTGATACACTTTTTGTTCGCTAATCAACTCTAGCAATCAATCATACTTAAAATTCTGCATTGCTCACTCTAGCTGGTTTCATTACAGCTGTGGCAATTCTTCTTCTCTGACTGTTGTTTTGGGGGGTTTTGGGGGGTTTTGTTTGTTTGTGTGTTTGTTTGTGGGGTTTTTTTTTAGGTCGGTCTCCTTTGAGGGTGCCTGGACACAAGCCTACAGACTGGGACAAAAGATTTTTGTTGTGGGCAGGCCATTTCAAAAAACCAGAGGATATACCAGAGACTGTCTCGTAAGTGCCAGTTTTGAAGCTGTAAAAGAGACATTGTCCACGCAGGAATATGTTACTTGAATGCAACTCCAGAATAACTTTTCTTAAATGGAAATTCTTTTCGCAGCTGAAAAATTCTACACTGCTGTGTTTGGTGTATCATCTTGTAGATGAGATGGCCTAAGCAATTCTGTATTGCTGAGATAATATATCCCTTTTGATTTTTTTCTGAAGGGATGACCAGCATCTATCAGTTGTTTCATTAGAGAAACATCACAAATCAGTTAATTTTTGCTCTTCTCTCCCAATCAAAAAAGCTTTTTGCAAATATTAGTGTGAGCTTTTCCTAGTGTTTTTATGTCAGCATCTCATTGTGTGAAATTTTCATGATATAGCTATAAAATAACTGAAACTCATTTCAAATATTTATTAATTAATGTCTGGAGGGAATGGGCCAACTTTCTCTACTCTTGGAATTTAAACTAACAGTGGAAAGGCTCCCTAACAAAAAATATATAGTCAAAATTTCCCCGTTGCTAGTGGAGTCCAAATGTCAATGCTTTGCCCTGTATGAAAAGTAGAAAATAAAACTGGATGTTCTAGTTTGCCTATCTAAAATGAAGACCAAACTTAAAAACAGCAAAAGGCAACTATTAGTTTAAAAAACATTCCTGCTGGTAGTATGGTTATCTTTTAAAAGATGCTTGTAATGCTTTTAAATATATGTATTTATTTAAATTAAAAAGATAGAGTAAATCTTGTACTACTTCGGTAAGCAAACTATGTAGCTGCCCTCTAAAGTTATTCTGTTTGTTTCGGTGCACAGAATGGGAATTGAAAATCCACACATGTATCTAAGTTCTTTCTAAATGTACCACAATGGATAAATATTGTTAAAAATTAATTCTTCAATTTTGTACTGAATCCTTTTTCTTAGAATTACATTATGTATTTCATACATAAAGGCATAAATTATTAAAACTTATGTGAGTTCATACATATTTTTGCATACCAAACACTTGTTATGAGTGTTTTTAAAAAAACAAAGTTAGCAGATTGATTGAAGTCATTTCAGTGGTTTATTGAAAGGACAGACCAACTTCTGATAAAAGCTGACCATTTTTGCAAGTGCATAAGGAATTCTTGTTTTTATTTCGGCAAATAGTTCAGCCAAAGCTGAGAAGACGATTGAGAACTACAAAAGCACAAAAGCTTGTTTTCCTGTTCTAAGCTGAATTAAGAGTGGGGTGTAAGAGCTTGTGATGTAACTCAGTAATCTTGCAAGACATGGTGATCAGAAGTAATTCATTTATTAAACAAATGTTAATCTTAGTCACTGAATTGATTTAAAATGCAAATTGCGTTCAGGTAGCTACCTTTTCCTCTTATATATTCTAACACATCCAAGGTACTTCAAAAATTAACTAATAAACTTTTAAAATCCTACTTCTGTGCATTTCAGCTTAATTGCAGCCTGCACCCAAGTTGTTCATCGCAGATTATTAGCAAAAACAAATAATCCAGAAATAAAATTTAACTATTAGTTTCATGGTAGGTGGACATGATCCCTATGATCAGAAATCTTGTACTCAGATCAGTACTTTGAAAGTGATCAAATCACTCTTGCCCTCCTCTTCAAAAAAAGAACAAAACTCGCTTCAGTTCTCAGGTCCCATATGATTTACCATGTTGAACTATCGTGGATCTGTTGGTATCTTTTTTTTCCTCCGAGTGTAGGGGTCAAAATTGGTGCTACAAGATTCCACATTCACTCATGTTTGTACAGTGATAGTTTCCCAGTTCCTTTAAATCCACTATCCATGTTAGTTTTGGGGTATAATTACCTAGTTTGATGCATTTATTCTTTCGTCATGTGATGTTGATGCTTTTCTAGTCATCTGTAATTTTATAATACACCAAATTTAATCAGTGAGACTATCAGATCTCCTTGAGAAGGGAGTCAACTGCTCTGAATTCTGCAAGGAGAGTTAAATATACAGGGTATAGGTCTTTGCTTTTAGATGTGCTTTCCAAAATAACCATTATGCTTCACTGGCCCTTCTTGCATTGGTATCTCTAATACGAACTTTAAATTTGCTGTAACTGAGATGTCATTTGGGTAGAACGATCTTCAGAGTTTAACCCAACTTAAATGACTTTTTGGTTTAACTCATCACATGTACAGCTGGAAGGCTTTAATAAGTGATACTCTTCTTGTGGAAGATTTCTTGGTTTTGAAAGATAACAGTAGACTAGGCAACAGGTTTCCCAAAGGAGTGTGGCTAGATAAGCCCCCTGAAATAAAATTAACAAACAAACAAACAAAAAAAAGATTTAAAGGAGTCCTCTGTCCAAAGCTGATGTTGGAAAGCTTACAAGCATCCACGCCCCCTTAGTTTCTTAGGAAAACAGATTACCTTAAGACTCTAGCAGGAGGGAAGTGGTAGCCACTGGTCTTTTACCAAGCCCTATTCAGAATTTCTGAGGAGCATTAACATTCAGCAGCCAGTGTGTAATCTGTAGCACTATCAAATACTGTGGTAGAGGATTATTAGCAAATGCATCCCTCTGCTTTTCCTCTTCTCCCCATAGTGAACGTACATATTTAAATACTGCAGCCTTCCTCCTCCGCATTGCAGTCAAGTGGTCTAGAAAGGCAGTGTTGTCTCTTAACAATTAAATAACCAAAAGTTAAAAATGTTGGGTTTGTTGCCAGCTTTGAGCGGAACTCCTTTGTGACCAAGTACCTCCCCAGGTACCTGGGGATCGGCCTTTCCCATTCTTGTCAAACCTTTTTGTGAAAAGAGCCAGGTACAGTTAGCGTTACACCAGATTACACAGCGTGCCAGAAGAAATCAAACAATTAGCCAAATGGCTTATTTGGGTCTCTGATAATGAGTCTGTTCTTCTTTTATTATTTCTTGAGGATTGAAACAATCAGAGCAGCAAAGACCACACTGCGTGTGAAGTTCAGCTATGTAATGATTGCCTTGACAATATTGGGATGCATAACCATGGTAATTAAAGGGAAGCAGGTAAGCGCAGATTTTTGGCTGGTGAGTGCACATTAATCTTCACATAAACCCCTTGGTTCCTCCTATGGATTGTTAGTACCGGTTTGGTTTTTTTTTTCCCCCGTTTTATCACTGAGCAAAAATTAAAAATAAGTCCTCCTAGTTCCCCAGAAGCGACCCTCATTGATTAATTTCCAAGTCAGAAAATTATGCTGTCACTGTTAGACTGCATATGTTTCCTTTAAAAGGAAAATAAAAAGTCTTTTTTTCTCAGTGCAATACTTAATTTTAGCTTGCGCTGTTTTAACTCTTTAATTTTGCTGACGAGTTGTGAGGGTTTGAAAAGAAGGAGCACCTTCTGTTGTGAGGGATCCGGTAGGCAGGTAAATGCTCGTTGGGCCAATGGGGTCCACAGAGTTCGCTGTATGACCCATCAGAAATGCCTCTCTACACACTGCAACACTCGTAGAATCAATATAATGGAAACAGCAAATGAGAAACCTCCACAGACAGACTTGAGAGTCTTTTTAAGCAGTGGGGAGACGGCCAGTAATAATTCTGTGCCCTTCAATTGCATTAGAAAATAGTCTTCCTTTACTGGGGATGGAACAACTTTTCTCAAATTACTATTGTTTGTTGAATCGAAAAACTATTTCATAGAAAAGCTGCCAAGTCCTGTAGATGCTGAGTATCCTTCACTTGCATAGAATTTGGCAAGATACGGAAGTTGTTCAGCATGTGGCAGAACTAGGTCTATGATTTCATTTGTATCAATATGAAGTGAGGAAGTGTGAAGTTTAAGATTCCAAGTGCAGGAAAGGTTAGTCATGCCTTAATTATTATGTGTTTTCTAACATAGCTGGTAAACTATTAACTTTGTGGTATTTCTGTAAAGAAGCAAGGAGCGCTTTTTGCGTACTGAAGCCAAGCTAAAGCCTCTCGGCAGCATTAGTCTCAAAGTCAAGGAACGTGAATATAATCTGTGCAGCTTATTATCATGTTGCTTTTGATAAAAAGCACGGTGGTAACAGAAGCACAGTCCACTACATCTTTCAAGGATGACTGGAAGCAGAAAACCCTGAGCTTAAAGCACCTGCATGGGCAGAACCTTATTTGTACATTGCCTTTCTCTGAAGCAGTTCTTCTGATGACAATGTTATGATCTTGTTTCCATAGACTAATAAGTGTTGTAGAGAAACCTTAAAACTAGTAACAGAGTCTCAACCCCAGCTCTGTGAACTCTTGAAAGGTCAAGTGGCATTTCTACTTGTAACCATTCCCCTATCAAAACGAAAAGGATGCAGCACTCCGAAACAAAACAGTGGAAAGGTTTTTCCCTGGCTTTAGCAGAAGAGATCAAACACTGAAAATTCCCAGAGCACTTTCCTCTTACATTGGAGTAGTATAAATGCAAACACCAGAAAGAGAGGAGGACAGCTGCTTTGGGACCCTTGTTTTCATCTATTATGTTTAACTTCTGATTTGTTTCCAGTACCTCTGACCTTCTGAAGAGCAGAGATTAGTATTAAATACTGACCAGAAGCACAGAATACATCTGCTAGTGCCTTAACAAAAAGGTTTAATTTATTGCCAGAGAAGTAATGAGTTTAAGCCAAAATAGCCTATGGATGTTTTATTTTAACCCTCTCTCTTCCTGGCATTAAAGCTGACAGAACTGTGCCTTGGTAAGGATAAGCCAGCTATTTTGTAAACTATTGATTCAAGTTTCATCTCTGTGGTCCCTTAGGTGATACTTTCTGGTCTTGCTTTGTCATTATGTTGTAGGCTATGAAAAGGCACGAATCTCTTACAAGCATAAACTTGGAGAAGAAAGCGCAATGGAGAGAGGAAGCTACTCAGAGTACATCTACTAAACCTTAGAGGAGGAAATAAGGAGACCAAGGACTGGAGAAGAAAAGCTGATGTCCTTTTCAGCACTGGAAGGAGGATATAGTCACGTCTTTCCTGTATGTTAGTTCTGTAGTCTCATGTTGAAAGAATGAATACATTATCCTGTAATCATTAAAACCAGAAACACCTATTTTCTTTTCCTAACCACTTCTCCTCCAAACTCTCATCTTTACAGTTAGTGAAACAGGACAAGTGAGCAAACTGCATAGACAGAACAGTTGTTTCCCACATGTGCCATGCACAAGACTAAGCATCTTTTAAATGACTGCAGGAGCTGCACCTGCATTCATGGTACCAATCTCCTTCATGAAGCTTTATGCTCACTCTTACCACTTACGAGAAGATAACTGGGACACAAAAGGACAGCCCGCTCAGTTTCCACTTGTACATCCACACTTGAACAAACAAAATACCTTTGCTGGGCAGTCATCTGCCATCACAGACTATTTCAGGTTCCCTATTTCAGGAAGAATGGCGCTATATGTATTCTATATTGTTACAGGCTGCCTAAAATATTCCATCTGTTCCTCTTTCTGTAAAAGAGGACAATTATTAGGGGAGTCCTTGAGGCAGGAATAATTGTATAACCTGCATTTATGATCATTTTGATGATGATAGTTATTAGAAAGTCTGCTTACCTGTTCGAGGGCCAAAATATTCTGGCTGCATTTGTTTAAGTGAAGGATTACTTTTTGTGAGGAACTGCCTGCCTTTGATAAAAACAGAAGGGGGAGCGATAGTGAAATTCCAGAGAACCAGTGTGTTGCAGATGACAACCTAATGGTTTTTACACCAGAGCTGGTAGCAAGATGAGAGAACGTCCAAGCCAAGGGAATAGAGATGAGTATTTGAGGAATACTGAGCAACAGCTTCAACCTGTGCTATCAGATTTATTATTAGAGGCACATGCAATCAGGCATACCTGCTCTCTGTTGCTGAGCTCTTTTTTCCAAACCTCATTTGGATTTGTGTTTTCCCCCCTCTTTAAATTGTCACCTGTGCTTTCCTGATACTAGCTCACTTACAGATCATCTGCCTCAAGTTTTAGAAGCAGCAAACCCAGTAACACCTGCAAAGAGCAACTCCCAACAGTCCTATTTCTGGCATTCATCCCAAAAGAATCACATACTGTTCATGCTGAACACCTTGCTGCAACTGGAGACCAGCATTTTTCCTCCTCCTTTCAGTTTGTTTGGAAGGCAATGTATATTGGGCCTGTCAGGACTGTTTGAAACTGTTACTAACTGGCCACTGGGGACACCACAAACAGAAGAGGCAGATGCGTTTGACAGATTTAGTTTCTGAATTTCCTAATAGTGAGAGGCAATTTTTTTTTTTTAAACGTTTTCCTGATTATTTTTCTTGTACTACTAAAAACTTTTCCAGGAAACCCTACTAAAAAATGCAGCATAAATCTTGTCTTTATACCTGGAAAAGAGAAGCAATAAGGTATCTAGTGCAGTCTTCTCTAGTACTTTGTCCTTTCCTCTAGAGCTAGAAAATAACTGCTGCAGTCCACCTTTTTATGAATTGCATTTCTAGGTACCACTTGTATTGATGAGATGTAACCAATCAAACCAGCTGTGCAGTCATTCCACCACAGAAGCTATAAACTTCAGATGATGCCACAATCTGTTACCAGATTCTCTGTAAGGCAATTATCTCAAGTACGCTATCAGTCACATAGAGCAGGCTTCCACAGATTTATCCAGTCATTTAGCACCGAATGTAAGTCATGCTTAATTCCACTGCAGGTATGTGAAAGACCTTTCATGACAGCTATGGTTCTTTGCCACACACTAGTGGGAACCAAAAAAATCTTCCCAGATTGTGTGCCTGTGCTCATTTATGTATTACGTGAGACCAAAAAGGAGAACATGCACTTCAGACAGTATTTCAGGTTACCATGAAGAGAAACTTGTGATTTGATTTATGCTTTGTGATGGCAGAGCTTAAAACCATGCATCTCAAAAATATCCCCCTTTCAATAAGCACCTCTGAGCGCACTCTGTAACAGAACTGGCAGGTACCTCATCTAGTTTTGGAAATAAAGCTACTTGGACTCAGCCAGCTGGTAAAGCATTTCAAATAAAAATCTGTAAAATAACACTTAGAAGACAACACCCCAGGGCAGCGATGGTCACCAGTTTTTTCGTTTAACTTAAATTTCTGTAATTTTTTTGAATTTACTTAAAAATTGAATTCTGGTCCAGTGGTTTTACAGAAGTTCCATGTAGAAGTCCTTCCTTCTCTCACTCTGGTACTCCACCATTTCGGGATCTACCATAAAACCTGTGCATCACTGCGCACGTTTGTGTTTTCTTTCAGCTTCCACGTCGGTTCCAGAGTCTCAAATAAGACCTTAATCACTGGGCTTTGTGCTGTCTCCACCTTGCTCCCAAACATTTGCAAGTAGTTGTGTGCTAGAAAAATGACATAAATCTTTCTCAAGGAGGCAATGAAAGAAACCACCTCTCTCTTAGTGTGATGGCTTCCAAGAAAGCACTTCTAAACACAGACAATGGTTAAAAAACAGCACACGTTTCTGGCCTAAGCAGCCACTCGAGCCAACCTGAGAACTTGATACACCTTCTATCACCTAATCAGCTTGTAGCTTTACCCTACACCCTTTTAACAGCACCTGATGGAGAAGAACATCCTACGCCCTTAGAACAGTTTTTAATTTTCTTTCTCCCCTTTGGCTTCATCTGCAACACCATTCACTTTTACTCAAAAAAGTCAAATTATCAATCCTATACCACATGCCATATTGCTGTACCTGTTCCAGAGGCAACAGGTACTTCCCCATGCAACGATCAATCTGACAACTTGAACACTGCCCCAGAAGAGCATGCAGGAGCCCCATGGACATGGCCACAGCAGTACCTAAAGAGGTCCTGTTTATTTTCCTACTAAGACTTGGGCATCTGAAGAAAGACCGTCATATCTACTGGCTAAAATTGGCATGGGAAAGTACTAATGATGTCTTGTGCCAATCCCAGAAGCAAAGAAATCATACAGGAAGACATGGGGAATTACTTAAAGCTGGCACAGAGGTAAAATAGCTGTTCTGGAAATCCTCAGGGAAGCACAGAGGTGCATCACCAGGAGCACTGGCACATTTAGGACCGGGTGGTGGGATTTGGTTCTTAGCAATCTTGGTGCTGATAGTTACAGAAATGCAGGTTCAAGAACATGTAGGTTTTCCGGGGTCATTGCCTTCCTCCCTTCCCTTAAGACTAAGTGAAGGGACTTTGACCACCCGTAGTTGGTTGGCATCAAGGAACCAACACAGGAATTTAAGAACTGGCTGAAGTGTCTAAGCAGCAGTTCCCTCAAATGATTGTTTGCATGTGTGCTGTCTTCCCAGGAGTCCCAAGCATTGGTCCTGGCTTTGTTGGTGAGCTTTCCGTAACCTTCTGCCCCATCATCTGTTGCATCCTCCTGAATCCAAGAGAGCGACCCTGCCCGCCATGTTCCACCGGGAACTTTACCGATAGACAATGATAGCTCCCGTTTGCTGCCTCAGCAAATACACAACACAAAAGGCATTACAGGTCTGTGGACAGGACGGCTAGAAAACAATTCCTGTTAGTCCCGCATCTTCCTTTCTCTGATGCCCAGGTTAAAATTAGATACTCTTAAAACCTTATTGTAGCAGTTTCACCTCATTACTGATGCTGCAGGAAGAACTCAGAGATTCCTGGTTCTCATTAATCTTTTCACCTTACCAGCTTTGTGGGGCTTTTGGAAGGTGCCTAGATTGGATCTCCACAAGCACACAAGAAACAAATTTATTAATTTCAATTTTCAGGTCAAGGGAAGAATAAAATATGCCAGATCACTTTTCTTGCGCTACACATCTGCATGGCAGATTTAAGAGAAGAACCCAAGAACCCCAACAGGTCCCTGGCCTATCCTCTACACACGAGACCACGCTGCCTCCTACTTACACACAAAACAAGAACAGATCATTCAGAACAGTGTGACCTTCACAAAAGTGGAAGCTAGAGGCATTCTCTGAGATGGTTCTGTTTGAGCAGCAGCACATCCTTCAGGAAAGCTGAGAACACTGGTTTCAATGTTTCTAGCAGGGGACATAACCCTTGTTGCTCTCATGTCAGTTTAAAAAAGTGCCTTCTTTCTCATCTGAATGGAACTTTTTACTGTCATTGGTGTTGCCCATTTTTTAGCATCCCTTTTTAACTGCTGATAGCAACACTGAGAGTGTTCCTGTAAAAAAGAGTTTTCACCAATGCCAAATATAAAGTTAATATAAATTTGTCATTTCTACTAAAGATTTCTTTTTGTACCTGTGAGCATTACACTAGCCACACAGAATCGTGTTCGGAAGTAGTGTTCAAGCAAAAATATACAATGATCCTCATACTCTTTCAGCAGCATTTCTCCTCCAAAACAGAGACCTTCACCTGTGGCCTGAATGTTATTTATTAGATGGGCAATGTTACACCACGCGTTTGGCTCTATTAAAATGCAAACAGTTTACTTGCTCTTGGCTTACCAAGAAATTCTGATCAGTCTGTATCAGTGAGCTGTTCCTTTCATAATTCACAAGTCTCTCTCTGATCTTCTGTACTCATATAATTTGCAGCCTTTGTTAGAAGTAGATTTTGTTTCTTTTCAACCTCTTAATGAGGCTAAGTAAAGCAAGGCCAAGAACTGGCTGCTGGAAGATCCTGATGGAAATACACTCAATTAAGCACCATTTAAAATTAAATTGAGACCTATGAGTTAGCCACATTTTAATCCATTTAATGTGTGCCATGTTGATTTTTGTATTGTTTTAGTTTTCAGTCAAAATATTATGCAGTACCAGTCAAATGCCTTACACAGTCTAAGTATATATGACAACAATATTACCTGTGTCAACCAGGCCTGTCACTTCAAACAAACATACCAAGTTTAAAGGTTTATACTTATCTGCTCTGAATTCACATATCCACGGCAAAAGTAACAAACACTGGCCAGGCTCCTTACACAGGAAGGCACACCGTTCAGCTTAAATGGACTCTTTTTTTAATTCACTCATTTAGAGGCAATTGTCATTATTTTCTTGGGGGGCAGGGGAAGGAAACGCCAATGCACCACATTGTTTTCACTAGCCTGGAAGAGAAAACACTTATATATATATAGTTATATAGATATATAGATATGTATATATATACACACATATGTATGTGTGTAGATATATACGTGTGTGTGTATATATGTATATATACACACTAGTGTATATATACACAGAATATACATATATGAATATACAGAATATATGCACACACACTTTGCTCAGATTTGTTTACAAAATATGTAGCATTTTTTATACCATCCAATAAGAGGTACATGATTTTAAACAAATCTTATAGAAATGACATGTTATTGGAAATTTACACGTAAAAAAATCCAGCACAAAAAAATCCAAAAGCTAAAACAAGATTTTGCTACTAATCAGTGCTTCTATCACCCTTCAAGAAAAGAGAAACACAGTTATTTATATGTGATGTAAAGGCAACATTGAGGGGTTTTTTTGCTTTTTTTTAAATTAACCACCAAATTTAACCCCCTAAAATTACAAAGAATCAAAGTCCATTTACAGATCAAGTGCAGTAAACTAAATGTTCCTTCAGCACAAAGCAGCACTAGAGAAAATAACTGGGAGAGGGAAGGTGGAGGCCAACTGGCTTAGCTAGGGAGGCAGCAGGTGGCTTCTGCAGTGGCCACACAGGTCAGAGTCTCCATCCTGAAGCACAGGCAGAACTGAAGACTGTATTTAAATAATGGTCACACAGAGCTGATGTTCAGGCCTTTTGCCTAGCTTCTTTCAGCAGTTTGACAAGTGATTTATGTATTTTTATTATTCTGTATCCAATGGGCTGGTTTTGCTTTTGCAGTGGCTTGTCACTGAGTGGAGTCACAAGGAGGATCTTGCAGACAGTTCTGCCACTAACATTTACGGCAGGTACATGACACTGCAGTTGTCAGTGGNACTGATGCTGCAGGAAGAACTCAGAGATTCCTGGTTCTCATTAATCTTTTCACCTTACCAGCTTTGTGGGGCTTTTGGAAGGTGCCTAGATTGGATCTCCACAAGCACACAAGAAACAAATTTATTAATTTCAATTTTCAGGTCAAGGGAAGAATAAAATATGCCAGATCACTTTTCTTGCGCTACACATCTGCATGGCAGATTTAAGAGAAGAACCCAAGAACCCCAACAGGTCCCTGGCCTATCCTCTACACACGAGACCACGCTGCCTCCTACTTACACACAAAACAAGAACAGATCATTCAGAACAGTGTGACCTTCACAAAAGTGGAAGCTAGAGGCATTCTCTGAGATGGTTCTGTTTGAGCAGCAGCACATCCTTCAGGAAAGCTGAGAACACTGGTTTCAATGTTTCTAGCAGGGGACATAACCCTTGTTGCTCTCATGTCAGTTTAAAAAAGTGCCTTCTTTCTCATCTGAATGGAACTTTTTACTGTCATTGGTGTTGCCCATTTTTTAGCATCCCTTTTTAACTGCTGATAGCAACACTGAGAGTGTTCCTGTAAAAAAGAGTTTTCACCAATGCCAAATATAAAGTTAATATAAATTTGTCATTTCTACTAAAGATTTCTTTTTGTACCTGTGAGCATTACACTAGCCACACAGAATCGTGTTCGGAAGTAGTGTTCAAGCAAAAATATACAATGATCCTCATACTCTTTCAGCAGCATTTCTCCTCCAAAACAGAGACCTTCACCTGTGGCCTGAATGTTATTTATTAGATGGGCAATGTTACACCACGCGTTTGGCTCTATTAAAATGCAAACAGTTTACTTGCTCTTGGCTTACCAAGAAATTCTGATCAGTCTGTATCAGTGAGCTGTTCCTTTCATAATTCACAAGTCTCTCTCTGATCTTCTGTACTCATATAATTTGCAGCCTTTGTTAGAAGTAGATTTTGTTTCTTTTCAACCTCTTAATGAGGCTAAGTAAAGCAAGGCCAAGAACTGGCTGCTGGAAGATCCTGATGGAAATACACTCAATTAAGCACCATTTAAAATTAAATTGAGACCTATGAGTTAGCCACATTTTAATCCATTTAATGTGTGCCATGTTGATTTTTGTATTGTTTTAGTTTTCAGTCAAAATATTATGCAGTACCAGTCAAATGCCTTACACAGTCTAAGTATATATGACAACAATATTACCTGTGTCAACCAGGCCTGTCACTTCAAACAAACATACCAAGTTTAAAGGTTTATACTTATCTGCTCTGAATTCACATATCCACGGCAAAAGTAACAAACACTGGCCAGGCTCCTTACACAGGAAGGCACACCGTTCAGCTTAAATGGACTCTTTTTTTAATTCACTCATTTAGAGGCAATTGTCATTATTTTCTTGGGGGGCAGGGGAAGGAAACGCCAATGCACCACATTGTTTTCACTAGCCTGGAAGAGAAAACACTTATATATATATAGTTATATAGATATATAGATATGTATATATATACACACATATGTATGTGTGTAGATATATACGTGTGTGTGTATATATGTATATATACACACTAGTGTATATATACACAGAATATACATATATGAATATACAGAATATATGCACACACACTTTGCTCAGATTTGTTTACAAAATATGTAGCATTTTTTATACCATCCAATAAGAGGTACATGATTTTAAACAAATCTTATAGAAATGACATGTTATTGGAAATTTACACGTAAAAAAATCCAGCACAAAAAAATCCAAAAGCTAAAACAAGATTTTGCTACTAATCAGTGCTTCTATCACCCTTCAAGAAAAGAGAAACACAGTTATTTATATGTGATGTAAAGGCAACATTGAGGGGTTTTTTTTGCTTTTTTTTAAATTAACCACCAAATTTAACCCCCTAAAATTACAAAGAATCAAAGTCCATTTACAGATCAAGTGCAGTAAACTAAATGTTCCTTCAGCACAAAGCAGCACTAGAGAAAATAACTGGGAGAGGGAAGGTGGAGGCCAACTGGCTTAGCTAGGGAGGCAGCAGGTGGCTTCTGCAGTGGCCACACAGGTCAGAGTCTCCATCCTGAAGCACAGGCAGAACTGAAGACTGTATTTAAATAATGGTCACACAGAGCTGATGTTCAGGCCTTTTGCCTAGCTTCTTTCAGCAGTTTGACAAGTGATTTATGTATTTTTATTATTCTGTATCCAATGGGCTGGTTTTGCTTTTGCAGTGGCTTGTCACTGAGTGGAGTCACAAGGAGGATCTTGCAGACAGTTCTGCCACTAACATTTACGGCAGGTACATGACACTGCAGTTGTCAGTGGCGATTTTGAAATGTTTACAATGGACAAATGTGTGTTCCGAGCGTCCAAAATGGCTTGAAAGAACATACGATGCAGGGGGGAGCGGATGGCCTGGAGAATCCATTGCAGACATGAAACTGCCACTTTCAATCACGTGGCATCTCCCCGGTTGTGTGAAGAGTTTGGTGTCAACGTCAGCTGAACTCAGTGAGGAGTGGCTGGCCTTTGCATCAGATGTCTGTGATCCAAGCAGGCTGCGGAGCCAAGAACATGCTGCTAGCAGAAGGGCAGTCTACAGCTGCGGATGACAGCTGTCATGCAGTCGGCGATGCCTTATAGATGTCACCTGTAGGAACCATGCGTTCCATGCTAATTCACCTGAAGTCCCGTAAACAGCAAAAGGAAATAATGAAATGAAAGGGCCAGGCAGATCCGGGTGTAATATTACTATCCTTTGAATGTAGTGTCATTTTAGTTGTTAAATAAGGGGCTTGACCAGGAGGACTCTTTTATCAGGTGAGCCGAAGAGGAAGCTCTTGTCTTGTGAAAATGAAAAAGAGATCTTAGCTCCTTGAGCTAAGTTTTACACATTAAGATTTCTGTATTCAGAAGGTGATTTATCAGAAGAAAAATCTGTTCAAGTCACGCTGTGTAAAAATGTAAAGAGGCAGACAGGAGTTTTTCAGCCATAACTGTAATACCAGGACCAGACTCTGGAGCGTGAAGTCAGGAAGGGCTTGATTTTTAAAGAAGGCCCGGCTGGATCATACTGTGCTGGCAAGCAGAAGTGGGGGTAGTTCTCCATTCTAGAAGCTGGTTTGGAAAGTAATTTCTGGGGAGGTAAGAGTGACCTATTCACAGGCTCTTTTTTTGTGGATGGAGAGGAAAGACTGGGGAGGTATACAAATCTCCACAGTGGTCTGCAATCCAGCTTGGGAGCTCAGTGTTGAGAAGGGATGGGGCCAGATGTGTTCAGTATTTGTAAGAACCAGAAAACATGTCCGTTGGAGCCTGTTGTTGCAGAGGACAGAGAACTTATTCCATTATTTGTAACATGTTCTATATGCCAATAACCCCAGCTGGCACATACAGCAAGGATACATTGCATGTGAAGATCTAACGCACCTCTCACAGCCATCCAGAGAGGCATCCAGGGAAGAGTACGGGGAATTAATTCAGCTACGTTCTCAGAAAGTCTGAATGTGCACACACTGCAGCAAATACATGAGAAAGGCAGCCTTACCTTGGATGCCAGGAGTGTGGGGGCTAGTGGAGGAGGGATTATTTTCCTGTAATAGGAGCAGGGAATATCTCAAAGTATAGAAAGGTGCCTCAACTCCACAGAGATGACAGTGGAGAGGTTCAGGATCTAGAGAAGGGTGATTCTGGCGACCCCTTGCCAAGGAGGGGGCATCCTGCCACAGAGAGCCAAAAGTTTTCCAGACGTATGTAAGAGCATGTGCACAAGGCAAGCGAATGAGCGCAAACAGGGTTATGGAAAACATTGAGAGAATCACTCCACGCGTGGCTTGTGGCTCGACAAGAGGATTGGCTAGGTAGAGGAGCACACAGCATAGGGGCACCTCAGAGCTGGAAGCCTTCCATGGGAGCCTCACACTGCTGGAAGATGTACTGTTGCTGGCCGAGATCCACCTGTGGGGCAATGCTGCTGTCTTCATCCTCTGTTCCAAAGTAGTGCTCAATCAGATCAAAGGCCTTCTGATAAATCTCTTGATTCTCATGGCTCTGCAGGAATTCAATCTTGTCCAGGCCTGCAGAGAAAAGAAGTACGTAAAAGTTACAGCTCAGTGAAAGCATATGACCATGATCATTTTCAGTCTGTTGTGCACATCAAGATCCACGACAATTCTCTCCCACCTTCAGAAAGAACAGGTCCCACTATGGAGACCCGTACCCAACTTGTACTCTCCACACCCGTGGAAAAACAGGTTGAACTACAGAGTTCCCCGTAACTGTGTGATGTGTTTTATACCTTCTGTCTGCCTCTACCCTCTCACTCAAAAAATGAAATCAACGTGCTTGAATGTGTAAAGAACAAGGCCTCAAAGACTTTTTCTGAAGAGACTTTTAGGACCATGTTTCCCGAAAGTGTGTTCACAGTGCTTTGTTTACAAGGACCATGACTACAGAATCACATAACTGTGAGTTGGAAGAGACTTCTGGTAGTCATCTCGTCCAGCCTGCAGCCCAGCCCTACTATCAACACCAGATTAGGTCAGCTGTGTCTAGCCAAGTCTTCAAAACTCCCAAGGATGGAGACTCCATCACATAATCTGTATAGTGTATATACAACACAGTTACAACTCATGCAACCAGTTTTTGGGCAGACATTAAGCAGGTGGGCAAACTCAGGCCTTGTAGTCAGAAACAAATGAGAATAATACAGCAAGCTAAACTATCTCTGATACCTAGGAATAATGCTGTAACAAAATCCAAGTCTTAGCCACTCTAGTAAATCTCTAATATTGGGAATTGTAGCGGCTTTCTTGTCTGCCCCTTTTACTATGTATGAAAACTAGAGGAAACAATTCTCTGATACTCTGTAGACATTTCTGCAACACTGACACGAAAGGGGAAGTTAAAACCTAGAACCAGGCAAGAAAAAGTCCTATTCTGATATAACTCTTCCCTGGAAGTCAAGGTAACCATGAAGGGAATCATAATGCAAGAAACCATGTTCAGTGATACTACCCTCTTCTATACTGCTCTCGATAACCCAGTTTTATTTTTCTTAGTAAGTACTTGCCAATCGACAAGGAAATTAACCTTAAGAGCAGCAGTAGCTCAGAACTGGGATGACACGATATTGGTACATGCCAGAACCTCAGCACCGCAAAGGCAAACAAGGAAGTTGCTGCTGCTGCTGTAACTCTACAGGGCAGCAGAGAGGGAAGAGAAAGGTTTGAAACCTGAGCGACAGGGCAGTGCGCCTGAACTTTTGTCTGCTGTGGAGGGAAGACACCGAGGCTGAATGACTCCCTCAGGGTCAAAAGAAATAAAGAAGATCCGCACATACTGTCTCCAATCTACATAGAAAGGTAATGTAAAAGATGGAGTACATTGGTAAATGGAAACTTGGCAAAGAACAGTTAATTTTCAGATAATAGTGATGAGGAAATTAATCGAATTTGGTCTACTGAAACTCTAATGGGTTCGTTATCATTGCTTTAACCCCTGACTTCCACAGATGTTTTGCTCATACCATATGCTTCTTCAATAAGAGCGCAGTAAGGATTAATGCCAGTGCCACTGCGTTTGGATTCCTGCTCTCCAAGCCTCAGGATGTTCTCCAGCCCATTCAGTGCTACTTGCACAATCTTTGAGTCCATTACCGTAAGGAGGTCACAGAGTGGTTTGATGCATCCCAGTTCTACTAAATACCTGAAAAACACCACACGGAACCCAGTAAATTGTCTGGAAAATTACAACCCATGTAGCCATTTAAGCACTTAGCGTGAAGATCTAAGAACCAAAACAATCACATAAAATATCAACTCAATTGGAGAAACTGGAGAAATTATATATATCTATACATATGAAATAATAATTTAATTTTGTAAGTTAAGTTTATAATTCTATAATTACAATTTATAAATATTTTATATTAAATATAAAAGATATCAATTTAATATATTTATAATTTTATTATTTTATTTTATACAAAATTGTGTATAAGCATAATGTACTGGTGTAAGTTAAACAGGAAAAACAATGCACATGATGCCCTTGTCTGAGGGCCTGAGCTATTCCTCTCCAGGCTGCTAATGCACTTTGTCACTCTCTACAATGACCACGAAGAAATTAGTTTAAAAGTTGCATTTCGTTTTTTCACATAAGAGAAATGGTTCAATTAATGAAGTAAGTATTACAGCCGAAATACTTAAGTGCTTTCACCCTAAAGGAATGAATGGCTCATTCACAACTCAGTACAAAGACATGGTCTCTCCTCTCTGGATACAGACACTGGAATCATACAGAAAGGTTTTCCAGTTTCTAGGTTATTAGTTTGATTTCTTGCACAAACACTAATTCACTCAATTGCATTGAAAGATTTGAACTATTTCGTACTTGATTTGTTCAGCAGAGCCTCCAGATGTTGCATTTGTGATTGCCCAAGCAGCTTCCTTCCTTGTCCGAAACTCAGCCGTTTGCAAAATATTTATAAGAGCTGGAAAGATATGGGCATCTATGACTGTCTGCAAAAAGAAATAACATGTCAGGGTTATAACAAAAATTAGAAGTAAATTCCTTGTCCTGAGCTAGTTAATGTCTATGCTTAGCACAACACATTAAACAAGGAAACGTTAACTTATCAAGGGACAAAAATCAGCTTTCAGCTTTACATTCAAACCCTAGGTATCGCTGGGGTCTGTGCTTGTTCCAAAAGAATTCAAAACACGGCCAGATGGAAGTCACTGCCATATCTAACGTGTGCTGTCAAGGTATGATTAAGTAACGAGAACGCCATACTTCCCTTATTTTCCCAGGTAGTGAACCACTCAGCTATTAAGTCAGTAAACCACTAAGCCATTAAGATCCCCTAAACAGAGAAAAAAAACTTCATAAGCCTGCGTGTCATACGACATTTCCATGGGGTGAGACAACAGCAAAGAGAGAATGTATTGTAAGAACTCCTCCAAACAAGCAAGCGCCAATGTATTCCTTCCTGGTGAAAAGACAAAGCAACGGATGGTTCGGTAGCGTGGTTAACTGCTTAGCTCACCAAACCGATGTAAGTGAAATGAGTATTTAGTCAGCAGCTCGAAGTGTCTAGTAACTTCCTCTGGAAAGAGCCTTTTGCAATAAGAGACAAATGAAACCAGTTCAGTTACACATGTTTGACAAGGATCTGAAACACTTTCATAAGGATCATTCAAAGAAGCAAGAGCTTAGGATTATGTTTTTAAACTTCGTTTTACAAACGTAAGTCATGACAGAACTGGTAATGGCAAATTCAAAGAAAGCCGAAGAGATCCTTCTCAGGGAGCTCCGCAGAAGAAAACTAACAGATTGCACAAGCAAAAAGCTACAGTCTGCTCACGGTGTGGATGGTTACCCAGTGAAGAAAAACAACTGGTATTTGGCATTTCTTTTACCCTTCCTGTTTGTCTGGGCATCTACTTTGTATATCCATACTGCGTATCAGCTGTATCAAAAGTCCTACGAACACCGTCTCCTTTACCACAGAAGCTGCGCTGCTAGTACAGCAGTCTGGGGCCCTCAAGTAAAACCACTTACGCTTCCATCATGCCATGTTATGTTAGATTTGTTCTTTGCAAAGAATATTTGGCACAAGTCCTTAACTGAAATGTTTGAACGTGAATGCTGGAAGTGATAGGTCATAAACAGGAGCCAGCTATTTAAAAAAAAGACAAAAGGTAGAAGAAAATATCTTCAAAAAACAGGACGCATTTCCCCCCCCAACATATTTTGCTGGGGAAAAACACTTAATTTTTAAAAATATACAAAAGCAACACACTGTAAGGGTACATGGAACACGAGAGCATCTGCTTCGTTAAGGTTATCAGATCAAGGACCTTTTCATCTCAAAGGGAGATATAAATAACAGGAAAGTAATAAATAAAACACACCGTGACACAAACCTGATAGACAAGGGATAAGAGTCAATCACAAAGAGAGAAAGTCTCCAGTCACTAATTAATGGGCCATTAAGAAACTATAGGCACCGCTTGGCAGAGAGCCAGCCTGGACTTTGTAACTGATAAGACAGGGACAAGTGGGACTGTGCAAAACTTAGGAACGAATCTTTTCTTAACTGTCTTACCAGGCAACCTCCCTCTCTAGCCTGCATGAGTGCTGTAAAAATCAGGCGTTAGCAACTCGGACCGGCTTGTTTACTCTCTGCTCTCCGGTGAAGTTGGCTATCTTTACCCGAGCAGAACAGGTTAAAACACCACGATGAATTGCAGCCTCTCATAAGGCACTTCACTCAAAGAGGCTGGCTCAAGAGAGAAGCAGATTATCAGTCACTATGTTTTTACGTTTCCTACTGCTTGACATACAATGTACGTGTTGTCACCACCTCCCCTTAGCATGAGACCCGGTTAAAGGTACTGACCTGCCCCTCTGTAGTACAGCAAAGTTTTTCAACTAGCAGTCTGTTGATAGTTGAAACTCTCAGACCTTGGCTTTTTTTTTTTTTTTAAATATATTAACTAGTAAAAATACTTTAATACCTTCACTAGATTTCAAAAGTCCAATTAAGCTCAACAAAGGTGGAAACAATAAAGCATTAATACAGAGAAAGTGCTAGCAGAATCTATGATTTACATCCCATGTCTTGCAGCCTTGCCCATAGAAGTTACTCTTGAAAGCAAACTAGAACGCCTAAGGATTCCTAGCTCTGTGACATTTTACATGGGAACAGCAGTTATTGTGGAAACAGACCATGTTTCCCTTTCAATTAAATTCCTCTTAAGTGATAAAATAGTAAAGTACTGAAATAGAATTTGTACAAACTACTGCAGATCTTTCTCTTTGTCACCTGTTCAAATGTTCTACTATTCCTCGAAAAACAAAGTGCCTTGGCTGTTCATGAAAACAGTGGGCAACTGCCTCATACATACCATAAAGTGAAGGATGTTTAAACATTCTTTCTGAGCTGCTGATGCATTTTAACGCATGTGTTTATCTGTGCCCTCTAAATGTGACCAGAATTTTTCAAGCAGTATAGCAGCAGGCCAACAGGGTAACCACAACTTAAAGAAACACTCCAAAACCTGTATCGTTTTACAGGGATTTTTCCAATCCAAATTACTCTTGTGCTTGTGTGTAATAACAAAACACACTAACATCCTGCTTCCAACAACAATCAACATCAGATGCACAGGAAAGTGTAAACTCTAGTCATGTTTATTTTTCTTTTTCTCCTTTTTAAGTATTCACAGTTGCAGCAGAGAATTCCAGTGTGACTACACCTGTATGAGAAGATATGTTCTCGTTTGTCCTAAATGCAGCACCTAGTAACTTCTGATGCCTCTTCCATCGAGGATCTTGCTCAAAAACAAAGAACAATCATCCCTCGTTCACCTTCTCAGATGCTACTTGTGTTTTTACAGCATTCTGCCACATCTTCCTTCACTTGTCTCATAGTCTACAACATTATTCCTCTCATAGAATCCAGCTGACATTTTATGGTCCCTCCTTACCACCCACTCCTACCATATCCTCTGAAGATGGATCTACATACAGGGCAACATTGAAGATTTATACTAGAACAAGAATAAGGATTCCCCTTTTAGTTTTTTTTATCCTTTTCCTGATGATTTCTAATATTCACATTGGTTTTAGACTGCTACTATTAGGCACTGAGGTGGTATCTTCAAAATAGTTTAGAAATCTCTTTTCTGCGTAATAGGTAATCCAGAGCCCGTCCATTAATACATTAAACTAACATGGAAATTTTTGCCCAACTGCATCCATTTACATTTGTTGGAACTGAACTCCATCTTGACTTGTAACTACAAGTTTTTCAGAAAACTAAAATTGAATTTTAGTTGAAATCTGAATTTTCAAATTTAATTTGAAATTGAACTGAATTGTAATGCTCAGTCCTTCAGCAAATCTGGCCCTCACTTTTGGGGTGTCAACTTTTTTGTGGTTGTTTGGTTTGGGTTTTTTTGTTTGTTTGTTTTCTTTGTTTGGTTGGTTTTTTTTAAATAGATGGTATCCCTGTGCAGTGGCCATCCAAGAGAGTTGCCTGTCTCTTGGAAACATTATATCCTTCTTATTTATGTTAATCAAGCTTCTTCACTTTACAGTATTTGATTTTTAAAGAGAGAAGCTAGATAAAAGTGAATTTTCAGAGTTTTATTACGTCTGCATGGATGTTGAATCTAAATACATTGTAGTCATTGTTAGGGAGCAGGTCTTCAGCAGTAGTATATTAAATTAGTATTTTGAGCTGGTCAATATGAAGTGAATTTGCTTCTCCTCCTTTGGGTTCCCACAAATAAATCACTTACGGTATGCAAAAATACACATATACATTTAGTAAGCAAGTGTTGGCATCATGTGTTTACATATGATTCATCACATAAATGTGAAAGCAACCAAGTCTCACAGCATGACTGTTTTCCTTCTCCTGCAAGCTCCCTCATTACCTTTAACAAATCAAGATCACAGTCACCACCCTAGCTGGCAGCTGTGAATAGAGCCCTACCGCTATGATGTCCTTCTCCTGGCTGGAAATTTCAGTTCATAGAGGCTTCTCAGTTACTTGTGTTCCAGTTACCCTGTTTATTGATTCAATTTACAACCGCTTTTTAAGTAACATAGCAAATATTTGTAAGCCTAAGCTACTTAACATGATGGCATGAATACAAAACCACTGCCGTCTGAGAGTCAGGAAGGAAGCACTTCAGATCTCAGCTTTAATGGACTTTTATGTTGTTGACACAGACACCTAAGCCTATATACTCCAAACTGTTTATAAAGCAAACTTCTAGCCAGTTTACACAAAGTTGCTACTGCTGTCAGGAAGAACCTGCACTATAATGAACAGCACCTTGTTGAGGTGTCTCCAGCTTTTAGGGTGTCGTACAAAAAAAAGATAGCAATATACACTGCTGAGGTTTTCAGGCAGAATAAAGGAATTAAAGATATTCTAGCTCTGCTGCACTCAATGTGGTATGATGTATGGGATTCACCACATGTAGAAGCTTGAAAACAGATTTTGTACTTAAACACAAACTTAAACCTGACAATGATTAACCTTTGACTTTTGCTGGTCCTCAAACAAATACGACCTTGTCAGCAATGCCATATTTTGCTCCAAATGAGACACTTTTTGAAGTCCTGCCACCACAAGCATGTGAAGATTTTTAGACCACTTGTGCAAACTATGGCATAAACCAAACATACTTTATATTTAAGTAATTTGATACACAGCTTGCTTGTGTAAACCACAACTCTGTGTGAATCATGTCATTCCTCTTCCATGTCCGCAGTGTTACTGTGGTCTTTTTGAGAAGGGCCTCTGACAATTCTTAGCTTGTATCTTTACCCCAACTTGTAAAAATGTATTTCATTCCAGAGTTTTGAAAACTGACGGGCAATGTATCATTTGCTACACTTGCTCATGTTACATTTCAGTAAGGATAGGAAATCCTAAAGGAGGAAAAAATATGGCACAGATCCTGTTGTTACCATGCCTAGCCATACTCAGGTTTCTAGATGTGCTTGTGAGAATTTAAGGTATATTAGAAAAGAAGTTATAAGTTTCTTAACCTGTCAACAGGAGAGAACTCCTATGATGTCTTCACTGTCAGATATGGAAGATTGTGTCTGATGTATTGCCTTTCATAGCTTTTCAACGGGTTGCGAAGTTAGCCACAGAACATTTTCTGAGGTATGTGATAGCCTTTCATACCCTGCAGAAGGGTCGACAGTCAGGATTTAGCTTCAGTTGTGCAGTTCTCCTTCTGACTCCCAGGAAGATGTAGTTCCCCTTCTCCCTGACTGGGGAAGCTATCCACTGCAGTACAGCAAAGCTGTATACAAACTAGGAGATTAACAAACAAAAACTATACTTAGTGACAATCATGACTGCATCAGGATATACACATCCAACCCAAACCTTAAAAGCACAGAAATAAAGAGGGGAAAGACTGCTGTATTCCACCACACTTTGCTGTTGCCTAGGCGCTGTTGAGGACACACTCTGAAAGGCTTTCACTTCCACCTTTGGTGGGGGAAAAAACCCAAACCTCCTGTGCTTTAACATCAGCTACAAAAGAAAGTTCAACGCTTACTTTCACACATTTCATGCATGTTAACCTATATTGCCTTAACACTAAAAAGAGTTTACTTGATTGTGTTTGAGTGAAAATCTAATGGTGATAGGCTGCTGTCCTATCTTTTAGAAATGGCAGTGAAAGCCTTTGGAGTGTGCTACCAAACAGCATTGTAGGCAGTATGAAAGTGGAAATGAATATAGAAGTCCTTCCCTCTAACTTTATATTTCTATACTTTAGAGTGGGTGGATGGAGGGAGTGTAACCCAATGCAATCTTAAACAACACTAAATATAGCTCTGTCTGTTAATATTGGTTAGGTCAAATACCTATTAGATTTACCGAAATATTTCATTTTCTTCTTGGTGTGCAGAAGGGATGGCTAGATTATGGCTTGAGCACTACCCAAAGTTTCCATAGTATTCCAACATCCCAACTGCTCTGGAGCAACAGCCCACTAGTTACATCAGCTAGTAACTTGCAATAATGTGGTTTACTATGCCAGGCAGATATTTAACTTTCAGGGAAAAAAAAAATTACCATGTGCCGAAATTATTCTTCTCTGATTTCTGGCTAAAGATTGTGCATGTTCAAAATCCAATTAGTATCATAGAGACTGGAATAGATCGGGCTACAGTCTATGATCTCTAATAGAAACTATCGAGCAATTTGGAGGGACTGGGGAGAAAGGAAAAGAAATTATTTAGTTTAGAGCTGCATCTAGTATTTTAGAATTCCTTCTGTAAGGAAGACCGATTCTTAAGAAGTAATGTTTTAATTCATCACAATGTGAAATTAGTTTAGAGAAAGAAAAAAAATCCCTCAACTCACAGATGTAATAGGTTCACCCATGAATTTAGTTAAATCAGATATTCTTCCCAGGGGGGAATTGTCCTTTGTCCTCACAAGCTACTGAAAACAGACTAGGCTTTTATTCTCCATTTTAGCACATGACCATCTTCAAGAAACACTTTACCAAACAACATTTTCCAACTTCAGAAATTATTGTGAAGTGTTTTTTAGCTCAAATGTTTATAATGATTTTGACATTGAGCAGGAGTTGTCTGAAGTAATACCTCAGAGGAGTTTTCTGAGAAAAGCAGAGGTATCAGCTCTGGAGCTGAAAGGAGGTTTCATCACACCTTACATTTCACATGACATTCTCTAGGTTGAGAAGAGACACTAAAGAATTAGAGCCTTTCTGGAATTTGCTACACATCTGTGATGAGACTCTCCTTTCAACACAAGATAATAATTGCAATTACACCTGCAATTGCCAATTTTACTTCCAAGAAACAGTAGCCTCGAGATCTCCAATCAAGCATGTTGTAAACATTCTCCAATGTCCTTTACTTCACAACTTTCCTCTAACAGGCCTCCTTCTGCAGTTCCAAAAATCTAAGCCTCATGATTTGCAATATGTCATAATTATCAGGATAGTTATCTCCTGCTCAGAATCAGAAACATTATTATTTTAATGTCATTTTTATAACTGCCAGTATAGATTAAATTGGGTATGCACTTAGGGCAGTCAGTATTTCACTATAAAGCATGTGTGTGCTCGGAGTTCAAAGGCAACTCGATGACTCATAAGGGATTCTTAAATGAACTATAGCTTTCACTTCTGAGAAGCCACTTCTCACATTTTTTCCCTGGACTTCTGTAACACGTCAACATGCTTCCAACCTTGTCTGTGATATATCCCAAGGCAGCTGCTTTAAGCTGGATTCTTTTAAATCTACATGTATTTTAGTGATTTGGTTGACACTGTGTTTTCTTCCCAATGCAAGAATCCTGCGAAAGAAAGAAAGCTGCTACCCACACAACCACAACAACTATTTTTCTATGCAGAGTTAAGGGGTTTTTTTGTACTTCTAAAGAATCGCCTGCTAGAAATGAAGGTGCAATATTAATGGCTCATAGCATTCATTTCCGTCTCCCTGCCTTCCCACCTCACCTTTCCGAGTCACAAAGCAATTCTAATCTGTTCTCAGTAGAAAAGGGGCTGATCTAAACTGGTGATAAGACACCCCAAAACCTTTAAAAACTACTAAACACACACGTGCATAGATGTACCTAATGATTTTGTTTAGCTAGATTAGGCAAATTTTGTTTTAACGAAGGAAAGATTATTTTATCCTTACTTGTTTTCAAATAAAGATGTAGAAATCACAGAAGTGAATACACTATTGAAATAGCTTCTGGTGCACTAGAATTTAAGTCACCTCTAGGACTCTTCACACCTGTATCTTCAGTAGGTAAAGAATACGAAAAAAGAGATGCTGAAGTTTTGAAAAAATGCTCTAACAACAAACTTTACTTTCTATTGCCACTTCTGACACTTATTTCTTTATGGAATGACTTGTAGGGATATCTGATTTTCTCAAGCTCTTCTTTCTCTTAAGTCTGCAACATTCCTAAATGATCCTGAAGCAACTCTCTGATAGACTTGGGGAAAAACCACAAAGTTAAGAAAATGTATTGGGCTGGATTGTTCCCCAGAACATACTCTTAGACTTTCCAGGAAAATCAGAAATGGCCTTCTAGAAAGAAAATACTGCTCCTCCCTGTTTCTAAGGTGGTAGCAGCTTGGATAAAGCAGCCAAAAGCTTCTTCACTGCAAGAAAAGCAAAGGCAAAAACATTTTTACCTTAGTACAAGCAGTAGTAACTACCTTCTCTGTACTAATTGCACAGCAATTACAATTGCTGATGCAGGAAAAAACAGTGGTACAGTTGCTGATTTTACACAGCCCTTTTTGTTAGAAATTCAGCTAATCCACAGATTAACACACAAGCCACAATAAAGGCAGAATCAAAATTCTTGGAGCTCTACCAAGGTTAGATTAAGTAACCATATCATTCTCTATATCTGATAAAAAACATGACCTTCGGTGGTAAAAGTAAAACCTTGAGTGAGAAAGCCAGAGCTGTAGGAGATTTCTTTGCTCGCGGTTCCACTTCCATCTTAGTCACATCCTTACATCAGACAAGAAGGACCTACACAGCTTTCCATCTTTGTAAGTTTTGTTTTCTTGCCTACTCATTTCTTAAGATAAGTATCTCTGAAGTTAGATGAGCATTCACTCTTAATTCCAGGAAGCTTAGCAGAGAATGAGTTATCTATCTGCCACAGAAGTATTAACTTTATTGCCTATTTTCTGAGATGAAGATTAAGACCTCATTCAAGGTATTAAGGCTTTAGGCTGCCCCTTCAGCAGCTGAATGTTCTCTATAACCACAAAATTGCAAGTGCCACCTGCAAAGTTTATAATACACTTTTTCCTCAGGAAAAACATGCAGCATTTTTACAATCTCCTGCAAGTTTTCTGAAAAAAGAGAAGTAATTCCATCCTTTGGGTGAAGGGGGTTAACCACCTCATGCTAATTCTGATCATACAGAATGAATAATACAGAGCCATCAGATATAAGGCTACCAAGTGTCAGGCTGCCTTACAAGGAAAGGATATGGAAGAAAGAAGTACTCCTTGGTCACTTCTACCAATGTATTATGGGATCTGGTTTACTTTTTGTGCGAACATGCATTGTTTCTGTCTGGTTACTAATGAGTGAGACAAATATTTCTAATGTCTAATATTTCTATTCCTCAAAGAATAGATATGTCCAACTGGACTTCCATACATCCTCTGCAATCTCTGAAAATACTCTCTGTATCCAGAGGGAGAAGAGCATTAAGAAATGTAACTTCAGAAGAATTAAATTTGATTTACATGAGGAGACTTTCATTCAAATGCCTTGATGGGAACCTGGTATATTTATCAGATAAAGCCTGTTTTCACTACAGTCTGTTTTTCCATCACTTTTGAAAAAGAGAAGGAATGAGGCATTGTCCTTGAAAGCCAAGCAAAAAATTCCCCTAGTATAGCTGTTCTGAAAAAACTCCATATCCAGGGAAAACAAAATATATTTAGCAGTTTCTCCTTTATCCAGTCAAAGAAAAAATTTTCTGTGGGGAAGAGATGGTCAGTTGTTCATTTATACCATCTGGAGACGAGTCCTGGGAATTCTTCCGGATGGCTGACACCAAGTCCAGACTCAGAACAAAGATGTGGTCTTTTGGAGGCCTAATTGTAAGGACTGACATAAGGGAGTGAGACTTTCATTTGCTTCTGTGTGCTGTCACTTAACATTAAGGGATTACAAAATTTGGTACAATCAGAAAGGACAAATCCCAGTGCAACATGTTAGATATCCTCCATTATTGTTCAGTTTAATAAATAGCAATTTTAGATTTGGCTAAGCACAACTGCCTGTATCGGGAATTATAGGAAAATATAAACGGGAATAAAGAAAGTATTTTACAATGTAGGTGTCTGGTGGTGAAATCAAGAAGCACATAAAGTTATTCAATTCTCAACGTTTGTAACTTGGGCTTTTCATACTTGAGAATTTCTGTATTTTAGTGATTGTCAAAGACACAAAGCAAATTATTTCAGACAAGGTTTTCTTGAGCTTAGCCTCATTTTGTCATTCGCTAGCATGACTGTCTCCCCCCTTATAATCTCTAGATGATTATAAAATTAAATAATTTGAATTTGAGAGATGACTGGGCAATTGAAATACTCTAATTATGCACAGAGCCTATAATATACTTCGGCTTATATGTAATTATATATCTGTGACTGTGTATACATACAAATATGCACTTTATATACAAAAAACAGTGTACCGCCTGATGTGTGTTTCTTCTAGCCTGCAAGACAAAGATTATCGATCATAGCTGAAAAGGTTACCTGGATCTGGGCTCTGTTTCCAGCTGTTATATTAGATATTGTCCAGCATGCTTCCTTTTTGATAGATTCTTTTGGGCTGCTTAGCAAGTGCAGTAAACTCTGCAGGGCTGAACAATTCAAAATTACCTGAATACAAAAGAACAAAACAAAAAAAAAAACAAAAAAAAAAACAAACACCAAACAAACCAAACCTTAGAGGAAATTTAGGATAAAGAATCACAGGAACAAGGGATACAATGTCTTCAAAATCTAAAAAGCATATCACATCAGGTGATCCCAAAAAGTTAAAAAAAAACTAAAACCCAAACATGAACCAAAAAACCAGCAAGAACTAAGAAATAAATGTTTGCAGGAAAGCTAATGAGCAAAACAACTGAGTAATTCAGGTAAGAGATCATGCCTTCATTATGATTTCAGTGTGACCTGAACACAGGAAGATACTAAGACCATTATAACCAAGCAAAAATAAGATGACAGTATTTTCCTGCCGTCTTGTTTTCTGTATTTTTGTATACTTGGAAGCTCCAACTACTTCTGTTTTCCACACCAGCTGGCACAGTGGGGCAGACTGTTGGCAGTGTTGTGTCCAGTGACATTATGAATGGGCAATTCTTATTTAAAAAAATTGTAAAAAATGGCAATTTTATGGAGCAGAAAAGTTGCAGGAAAATCTGCATTTCCAAAATCAAAATTTTAAGTGCCCAAAGTACAAGAGAAAATGCCCCAGAACAGAGATGTTACAAGACAGAATACTTGACTATGTCATACTTGATAGCGAAGGGCTTTTTGACCCTCTGAAAGGGCATAACAGGATTTAATGACTGAAAAATGAAAGACTTTTTTTTTTTTTTTTTTTTAAATTTAATTCCAACTTCTTACAAGTCAGTCAAAAATTGGAAGAGCCTAACAAGAAGCACAGTAGTTTTGCCTTGTATGGCAAAAGCAGGCAGCTTAGAAAGACAGTGTGGAACAGAATTTTATGAGAAATTCTTCAGTCTGTGAGGTCAAAAGGAGGAGAGATTCAAGCTGAATCACGGTAATGACTTCTGATCTTGGAATCTGTGGACTGAATTCCCTTGCTTATATCCCCGTCCCTCTCCCCCGCTCCCCAAACCTTTCTACTCCAAATTAAGATTAAAAAAGCAAAGATTATGGTTCAGGATTGTATCAGGTATCTGCTGGGACATGAAAGATTTTTTTTTATTATTATTTCATGCATGGTATCTATGTTTTTAGCCATCTCCAAGCACTGTCAATTGTTAATAGTTGGAAAGGAGATTAAAGTAAAAGCAAGTTTGTGCTCTGAGGTTGTACAGAGAAGTTTTCAGGCAACTGCCCGGTATGTTTCTCACATATTCAAAAATGTATCAACTGTCAAAGCTGGGCTCTTCCTTCTGATTAAGGATTTTTACATGCATTCTGTAGGCCTCTTTACCACACAGCATAAGCTGCAGGCAGGACTATCAAGCTATCCTACTTAAACTAGAATTTTGGGAAAGCTTATGGTGTGCTCCTCTTAAAAAATCGTACGCAACAAATAAGTTTAAACATTTTCTTGAATTAAAATCTAAGATTTATGCAGTATTTAATAACCTGCATTACACGTGATTTAGTAATCCCTTGTGGTTTTATTTTTAATGAAACTATGAAATCACAAAATGCACCTCAGTCATTCTTATGACTGATCTGCAAAACAAATGCCATTGAAAAAAATACAAGAATGTCTACACAATTCAGCTACAGAAGAAATATTGTAACAATCAAAAAATCATTTCCAGCACTAGTGATAACATATTCAGTGTCCTGCTGCTGCTAACTCATCTTTATCTCTGATCTTATTGTCACAGAACTACATAATTCCAAAGGATATATTTATACAAACAAAAAAAAGCATTGAAAGAAGCCTTGAAATTAGGAACTTGGATTTTAACTTTGACATTAATTTACATGGAAGGAGTAATTTAACACTTTGCATAGGGAATCGTAAGCTTTATGCATCTACACCTCACTGAAAGCATCTTTCTTCAAACTCTTCGTGTCATCTCACCTCTCTAACTGCTACCAGCACCTCCTGATGTCCATTGCACTGCCCCCACTGCCCCCACCCCCCCATTCGCAGCTACTGCCTCTTCTTGATCCCATTTCTGCCATTTGGTGGAGTCCCCATCCCTGGAGGGATTTAAAAGACGTGTAGATGAGGCGCTTGGGGACATGGTTTAGTGGGCATGGGGGGGTTGGGTTGACGGTTGGACTCGATGACCTTAGAGGTCTTTTCCAACCTTAATGATTCTGTGATTCTATGATTCTATCAGATTTAGCAGAGCCAACAGCCCACCACGGCAAGCCCCTTTGAGCCTGTCACTTCAATCCAATTTGGTTGTGCATTTGTTAGACAGCTCTGCACCACACAGGATGCTTTTTATTTGTGAACTAGAGGTGGAGGCCAAGAGGCAGTAAAGTTTCAAGAGCAGTAGTCTGCTCTGTACTTTTCTTCCTCATATTACCAATTGAGCCTCACAAAAGGGTGTCAGAATGCACAAAGAAGTCAGAAAAAACTTTAACCTAAGGTACAACAGCAGAAGCCCATAACCGGAGCTTCTGCTCTACATGTAAAAAGAGATTGCCACCAGGATCACAGGTAACACATGTATGCAAAGCACGGACTCTCTGCTCCCACGGATTTTAAAAACTAGTGGGAGCTGCTGTCCTTTACAAAACCTACCAAGCAGCCTAGTGCCTCTGAAGCATCAGGCTTCCTAGCTCCCAGTTTAATTCCAATACAGTGGTGGGAGTCACTGCCTCCGACCTATGCTTCTGCAAATATGTGCCCAGACACAGCTACATACCATCCAAAATCTGACCAGACACTTGGTTTTGGTATATTCATCACAGACTGTCCACAGCAACAAATGTGACAGGCCTTCAATGGCCCTACCATGGCACACCACTCAGCACAAAATTCAGCCTAAGAGGCAGTCTTGCTTTAAACAAACCAGGTAAAAAAAAAAAAAACCAACAACCCTGGAAGGGTATTGCACAGCTACGTACAAATCCCAGACATAGCTAGGTAAGAATCACCAGTAGTTCAGGACTGAAGAGAAAAACAATGAAAACCACCACATGTTTTGAGGCAACTAGTGTCATCAATCCTTCAATTTCAAACTTCAAAAGGAACAAGAGGAGGTGCTTGTGAACAGGTGCCACCAACACAAAAGAAAGTGAATCCATACCTGGGTCTGGATATCATCTCCTGTGACGATGTTCCCAACAGCTCGTAAGGCGGGAGATACAACTTTGTAGTCATTGTGCCTAAAATCACCAAGGAAAGATCAAAGTGTTAACCATCCTGAAGCATCTCCATCTTTACATCCGCAAGGAAGGAACATCCATCAGCCAGAGGAAAACCTCCCTGCTAAACCTGACTTAACTCTATCTGAATCAAAACACGCTGATTTTAAACTAATGGTAAGTCTTTCTAGGGTTTCTAAATATTTAGGCCTTTAGATACCACTCAGCAGCATAAAAATAAAATATGAGATTAAAAGAATACAAGTCCTTCAGAGTACAGGTATCCTTAGGAAGGAAAAAGTAATCAGCTTTAACTATGAAACACACTTAATGTAGCACGCACAAAGGCAGAGAATGAGACAGAGGAACACAGAGAGAAGCTGTGTGTTTAACTCATACAGCTGTTTGATCATCTTCTGTCATCATATGCATCCCCCCATCATCATTGTTAAATCAGGACTGGAATAGGAAGGGTGAAGTAAGAAATCTTTTTCTCAAATGAAAACACTTCTTTATAAAAAGGTACCTTAGGTAATACATTCTGTTCGTTAATCCAGCATCAGATTTGCTTTAATCTTAAAAGCCTTAATAGTCTTTTTCATTTACATCACTGAAAACCATTTTTTCTTGTTCTTAGGTATCTGAATGCTTCATGTGCTTCTCTTAGGCCTGAAGAAATGGCTCTGAACAAGGCCAGTCTCCCTGACTCCAACTTGCACAGCTACACTGTACTGACCAAAGTATGTGTATACTCTTCTACAGTACGGGATTAGGAAATTATTTACATTTCAAGTCCCTAGTACTGGCAATTCCAGTAAATTTGACTATTTCTTACATTTCTATCTTTGATATCCTTCAGCAATTTCAATGGTAGGTAATTATAACATGGACTTCAATAGCACAGAGAAAATTCCAGTATATATTATGGATTTTACAAAAATGCAATTGTTAAGAGATTTTTTTTTTCCTGCACCTAAGAAATAGCAAAACTAGTACAAGAAAAGTTCCATTGTTTCTGTTACTTATAACAAATAGAGAAGACTGAGCACAGACAGGTAAAATTAAAAGTCAAATCTTGCTTTTTGGAAATGACTACATTTCAAGACATATCTAAACTTCCTATTGCTGGAACTTTGATTTTAGGGAAAAGAGTGGATAGTACATTTGCTCAGAACAAATTTCTTACATCAGCAATTCCACAAGCCTTCTGCAGACTCCTGCATCAATCACAGCCTGGATTTTATCATTGGGGCCATCAGACAAATAGGACAAAGCCCAGCAGGCATCAGCTAATACATCTGTATCATTGACAAAGAGCAGCCAGGAAAGCACACTAAGACAAGGTGAAACCTGTAAGACATTAAGAGGAGATACATACATTGTGCAATTAAAAGGGCCAGAAGATCTTTTAACACGTCAGTTCATTTTATATGTGACATTACAGGACTAGGCACTAGCATCTCAAGGTTCAACACTCAGAAAATTTCAGACCTAGGTAGCACTTCTGTGCAGGGCTGTAGCTTCACAAGTATGGAGAAGCATGTCAGCAGAAAAGCACTATGAGAATTCTTCAGCCTCTACAGTACAATGTCTGGCAACTTAAAACTCATACTTGTCCGCTAAGATGTGCCATACTTTGCACTACAGCAGCCAAGATGTACAGGGTTTTGTTCTGCTGTAGGAGAACACAGCACAGGAACAGTAACAAAAAGCTAGGAGGCAGCTATATTAAAACAGCGGTTGTGAATGTCTGCCCAAAGGACTAAATGCCTTCAAAAACTTCATCTGTAAGAAGCCCATACATTGTTGCAGAGAAATTCTGAAATATTTCTGCTATTTAGTTTAAGTTTCATCACCCTTATTGCTTATTTGGCTACCACCACCTCACAACACATTTCCTTTCAAACATCTCTTACCTTGGCAAAATCTGGAGGTGGATTTTTCCCTCTGCAGAGGTTGGATAGAGCCCATACAGCATTTCGGGTCATAGTGAGACGGTTCTGTTTTGAAAGCAATCTAAAACAAACCAACAAAAAATTCCAACCTTTGCTTTTTAAAAATCAAAGCCAGGCAGCCCTGTAGGGTCAACTGCACGAATCATTAAAACAAGCTCAGGCCGACGTTTTAACATACGCCAGGGCAAAATACGCTAGATTTTTTTTCTATTAAAATACATCCTAAGGAAAATCACGCTTGATGGCTGGATACTAACGCACATGCCAGACACATGAATCCTAGCATCCTGACAAGAACAATAACCATTACACTAAAAGTGTGTTCATTTAATTGCTTAGATACTGATGTGGCAGATTAACAGCCAAAAGGCGCAGGAACTGTGAGAAAATTACTCTAAGTAGAAGGACGTGCAGGTAGTTTTGGAGAGTACTCTCTTCGCTGAACTGCATTTTTATGTCCGTCTCAGCCTATCAGCCCCTCTTTTACACTTTTGTATGTTAACTAGTGAAGGAGAACTTATCCTCAGAAAACGGGTATAATCAGGTTTAGGATTTCCCAAACATTTAAGAGTCACGTACGTCACAGCAAGCACTGTTTACAGACTTTCTGTGCACACTGGCTCCAGTCCCAGCATACGAGAGCCTTGCCCACTGGGTCCTTGTTAGAACACCATTCTACAGACCACCCCAAACCAGTCTCTTCCTGCAGTTGTTAAGGGGTGGCATCCACACACCAGCTGCAGGGTTCAACTTCTGCTCCGTAAGACACAGGAAAAGCCCAACAATGTGACGAATTGTAATTCTGACACCTTCAAGAGATCTGCATACCAAAACTGCCCGCTCGCATTAGGACTATCACACCGACCAAAGCTGCGTCAGCCACCGTTAAGACTGTGAGGCCCTTTATGTGAGATCAATCCTAGCACTGACAAAGACATCTGTGGAGTTGCTTAATTAAGTCAAACACAGTGTCAAGCCTCTAAAAAAGGCATTTTCCTGACGACTTAGAAATGACTAACCATAGTGCTGTCTGGCCTGGGAGGAATGCAGTAAGGCAGGACCTAGTTTTTCCACAACTGTAACAACTCAGTTTTTTCCTCATAGCCATCCCACACTGTACCAATGTCTTTATAAGAGCATCGGAGAACTCCACTGCTGCAAACAGAGTTTGCAAAGGACAGAGACTGAGTAATCCTAATTTGGACATGACAACACAAGATGCTGTCACTGTTTCAGCAATAATATGGTCCTTCAGCAGAGGACCATCCAGGTAATTAGCAGACTAGAGAAATGACACACAACAGGAGGGTTAGAGACCTGGATTTGTTCAGCCTTAGAGGGAGGCTGTGCAAGGGGAGATACAACTGCTGCCTACAACAGTTTAACAGGTGGATACAGGAAAGAGGAAGCCAGATCCTTCTCAAAGTAGTGATAGGACAAGAGGCAACTGTCACAAGGTAAAATATAGAAAATTCTGATTAGGTATCAGAACGTTGTTTTTCACCATGCCATGGTCAAGTACTGCAACAGGTTGCCCCAGGTGGTTAGGGAATCTACCTTTGATATTCCAAATTTGACTGGTTAAGTAGTTGAGCAATCTAATCTGATCTCACCTGCTATCAAGAAAGGCTTTGACTAGATGACCTCCAGAGGTGCCTTTCAACTGAAACTATTCTATGACTCTATAATAAGCCCAGGCATCCACCCGCTCTGTAGAATAAAATAGTTCCAGCTTAGCTGCTCCTAAAACATGTTTCAGTTTTAGCTCCATTACAAAAGTAGTTCAGGAGCCCCCATTAAAAAGTCTGATTAGTCCACAATAAAAAAAATCATTATTGTTCTTCAAGGCAAGAAACAAACTTCAGTCTTATCAGACACTCGAGCAAAATTCTGGAAAACATATTAAAACAGACTTACTGCAATAAAGGGGGCAGGATATTACAGTCCAATACATAGTCTCTGCACATAGTGCTGTCTCCAGCAATGTTGCCAAGAGCCCATACTGCCTGCAATGAAAAACAGAATCGTAATTGCTTTTATTCTCACAATTCAACCAGTTTAGTGTATGTATTAGAGTGGGAGATACTCTGTTCTCACTGTTAGATCCTGGACAATTTACAGAAGGGGAATGCATTCAGGTTGACTATTACATATATACACCCAAGCTCATTATATGATCCAGGAATATTTAGACAGATCTAAGAGGAATACCAAAACAGCCAACACGTATGTCTCCAAAGACTTTGCAGACAGACATAACCTTGCTCTGTCCACAATACAAGAGATGAGCTTATTCCCTCAGGCTTAGTAACATACTAATTCTACACTCCTCCTCGTTCAGAGCTGGTTCAAGTCCAGGTGTTCATAGCACAGGTCAAGCAAGTTTGTATTTACCCAAAAACGTTTGTGTGGAACAGCCCATATTAGTATTTCCTAAGAAGCCATAAAAGCATGCGTTGTTTACACAGTCATATTAAGAATGCTGACACCAACTAAGGTGAAAATGCGAATCTATATGCAAGATAAAACAATATTCAAAATCGAAGAGTTCAGATGGGCATTGGTATATATTCTTTAAGAGAAAACTATACAAGACAGAACTAGCGTTGCCTATTAAGACGTACATGGCAAAATGCAAGGACAGATATTTTCTCCTTTGGACATCAGTACTACTGTAACCCTTCATTTTGAGAAGAAAAGATCTAAAATACCAGAAGATAATTAAAAAGCATGAAATCCATCTTCTGTAATATGATGAGAATAAAAGATTTAATTGTTTTTTATTTATACATTTGGGTCAAGTGGTGTTTTTAATATCACTGTCCACTAGTATGAGAGCTATAACTGAGAAAAATTAAAACTAGTCTATGTGAAGCAAAAAAGCGTTTTATGAATTCCATGCGATTTACAGACAATATTTTGTCACACAAGAAAGTGTATGAAACACACATTTGCTATTTATTTCAAGTTAGCAGAGGGCTAAGTGTCATATCAAATAGGTACATGTATCTGCATATTTGGCAAGACCCAGACAATGTCTACACAACCACTGGAAATACTTCCAATACTGCACACAGAGGACAAAAACAATCCTATTTATCATGGTCAGCAGCTGAATGTCCTCCCCAAATTTCTCTTCAGTTGAAGACTATGTATTTATTTGCAGTAAAATGTGTTACAATGCATAACTATTTCTCCAACTGAACATACATAAGTTCCCCACAGAAAAGAAACATGTTTTTCTCTCCGTATCTCTACTTGAAATAAACTACTCCTCTAAAAAAATTGACAGAATAAGCCAAATTTGGTACCTAAAGGAAATTCTTGGATAATCTGAAATAAACTTATTTATTCGTTATTGATATGATGTCAATCGATTTGTTGCATTAGATTCCTACTCTAACATATTTTTAAACCGTGGCAAAAAGATGTTACTTTAAAAAACAGACGCCAACCACTCTAGAGGCCCCAAACCATTAGCAAATCCTGCAAAATTAATACAGCTAAAACCAGATGTATATACAAAATGTATACACAAAAAGTAGATACAGATGTCAGTTTGCTAGATACAAAATAAAAAGACTCCTCCTCTGTACCAGTATTACCAATAACACCATGGATAGATCGATCGGAAGTCCCTAAACTGCAAGTTGTTAAAAGAGACTAGGAGACTATTCTGGGGAAGGATTAGTTTGTTTTGTTCTCCTACCAGTTTCCAGGCTTCTGCTGTCAGCCACAGCCAGAGACGGGGCCCCAGGCTATACTGACCTTTGCTTTGAAACAGCACAGCTGCTACTATGCAATGTCCCCCAAAACTGATCTTCATCATGAAAACTTATTTTTCATTCCACTTCTTATTATTTTACAACTATTGTAACAACAGTTTGTCTGAAATAAAAGTATAACCTCGCGTCTGGCAGCCTCGTGGACTCAAGATGGAGAAGGTAGCTACTGGAAAAATTTAGCTTAAGAGACAGAACATATGCCACCTCCTGCAAGCGTCATTCGTATTAGAACTGTAAGAAGCCACGCTCGTTGCTCACTGCAATGCTTGTATTTCTGCAGCAATGAGAAGCCCAAGGAATGAATCAAAGCTTTCAGCTGGTTCTAAACAAACTTGTGAATCTTCTAAAACCGTTTATGGGTGAAACAAGTTAGAATTTGCAATAATTTCCTTTTACTGAACATGTGAGTAACTTTGTATGAAGATACAATCTCCTTGCCTGGACACCCTGACACATGTTAAAACACCCCTGGAAGCCATGTTCCACTTGCCTGTGGACTTTTGTTTCTGCCATTATAGCACTATCTATTTTTAGGGTTGACAACAGTGATAATCACTTAATCCAAGAATCCATTCTGACCCTGAATGACAGACTGGTTTTGCAACAGCAAATCTCACATCAAAAAGTCTGACCAGAGAAGCCAAATAGCACCTCTACTGCTTTCCCACTCTTGATTTTTTTATGGCAAGAGAAATCTGGCTAAGTAGTTTGATATCACAGGACATGGTAAAAGAGAACGTTGCAAAAAATCCGTGTAATGCTAGTGACTGATAGTGCACAAGATGCAAAGAAATTGAAATATCTTTGGAAAAATATGCCAGGTTTTATTCAACAAGGAAGATGTCTTTCCTTAAGGAATTACTTCAGCTCTTCAGATAAGTGAGGAACGTTAATTAAAGCTCATTTAAATTCTTCTCGTCAGACACTGCTATAAATACAAAGCTCTGTCACGGTTCCCACAGACACAATGACAAGTGTCTTCAGGGTTTGTTTGGCTGAATAACGCTCAATGATTGCCATTGCTTCTTTTGTGCACTCCTCAAGATGCAAATGGCTTGCTTGCCATAACATTTTGGCTTCATTCTACAATCCCAAATGTTTTTATCTTCTTTTCTGGAAGTTGCAGAGGTAAAAGGATATTTAATTCCATTAAATTTCAGAGTCTATTAAACCCCAAAAATATTTGACTCTAAAAAAAAAAAAAAAAAAAAAAATTCCATTTCAGTACTTTCCAACATCTACATCCAGACCTGAAGATGAAAGGAACCTGTAATTTCAAGATTTGTAATCTGACTTTTTAACCAACATCTTAGGCAGCAAAGTTGTGTGTAAACTGAAAATACAAACGCTGCCTTGTCAGCTGACAGCATCTATTTTTATACACCTGTATAAATTTCCATTTATTGCTAATAGTGGAGTAGGGATTGTTGCAGATCTCCGGTTTATTTTAAACTCCAGTGTTTTTTCCTGCAGTGCTGGGCAACTTCAGTAGTGAAGAACAGTAAAGTGCAAGTTTGCCGAGTACTGTTGAGCCATATGGTGCCTTCTGTGAATAATCCACACGCTTTCTGACAACACTCCACTTCCCCCTGGATTCTGAAGGCGCTCAGCCGTTATTTCATTAGGCCAAGTGTTAAACCAACCACCAACAGGCGTAGAGTCTGTGTCTCCTGGTGGAGAAGAAATATTATGAAGTGAGAATCAACCCCTTCCCTACTTTTGGCCGCTGACTTGGGAAATGGATCTAACGCTGGGATGAAGACGGTGAAGATCAGCTTGCATACAAGTGTGACTGGATAAGTGAACCCAAGGAAGGATACCAGAAGGCCAAATTCCTAGATGACTTCTACTATGCCCCAACTCAGAAAACACCTTTCTTTCAGTGGCCGGGGTGGTCATAGTTCCTTATTGCTCACGTATCATCCACCCAAACAGAGAAAGTAGCTCATACTCATGCCTCAACTGTTTTTCCTGATTTTGATTACTAAGACCTAGTTAGTAGGACTGCTGATGTAAAAGCCAAACAGAACTTGGGTCACCAGACTCACAGGTCACCTCTGCCAAACTAACAATGGTTACCAAAAGGAACAGCAATACAACTACGAATGGAAAAATATTGAGGGAGAAACACGTGGGTTGCTTTAGCCGAAAACACAAGTGTTCCCAAAGGAGAACAGGGCAGCTGGGGATGTTCCTGCCACTGGCTGTCCAGCAGAGCACAATAACGCACATCCGTCACTGTGAGACGATCTCAATCACCTCAGGAAGCGTAATGCCTTGCGTGGTTTTTGAAGGAAATTCAACGTTCATCAAGGAAACCCAAGTTGACATCTGGGTTTTAAATACCTCAGCAAGGGCACTCAGGAGAGAACTGCAGCTAAGACACTGCTGAAGCTAGATCAACGTTAAGCTTGTCTAAATGGCTTTGATGGAGTCCTTCACTATAAATAATTCCAGGCTAACATATCTGAATTTCTAGATGTCTTTTGGAAGAAAAAATTAAGGCGGCGGCTAGGACATATGCCACTGACTAAATCTAAAAATCAGTACACCAAAAACAGAAATAGGGTGTGGGGAGGAAGAGACGTAGCCAAAGAGTTTTTCATAAATAATGGAGATGTAGCTTCTGTAATAAACTCCATTTCTTTGGTGGGAAAAATGGATGCCAAATGGTTTGACCACTGATTACAGGGAATATCTGAGAAAGACTGATATACAATGCAAACAATGAAAGAGCTAAAGGGTGGTAGGGTAGTTAAATGTCCGCCTGCATAGCTTAGCGTGAAACAGATCTTGTAAAAAGACACAAGATATAGTTTCATTAAAATACATGTTGTTTAATAAACATAAAGATTCCCTCACACTCACTTCTATAAAACCACTGATTTAGAATCACACCAGACTCAAAAACTAGCATATGCAAAAGAAACAGTGCAACACGTTAGATTAAAATTGGCTTATAAATATGAAAAATAACTGCTGGAAAAATCATGATCAGATAAAGTAAACTGCTATCTGTTGCTGAGCCACTGCTAAGGGAAGTTTGAAATAAAAAATAAATTCAGTGGTGTATGTCTTACTTAAGACTTACTGTAAGACAAAAACAGTGGATAACAATTAGCCAGTAAGCCAAATTAAAATCATATTAAATATGAGTTGTTTTTTTCGTTTATGCTATGATACATATTCAAAATTATATTACAACTTACATTTCCTTCTACAGAATTAGCATCCCCCTTCGCACAATGAATGGCTTACTAAACACAGCTTTCAATATTTCTTTCTCTCTTCATCCTTTACTAAATGGTTGTAGGGCTAGCTTTTGGCCTATCTGCCCCGAACGTGTAGTTATAGTTTCTGTATTTTTCTGTATTTTTGTAATTTGTTACAAAGGTAGCAAGAGTTGCTTGCAGATAATAATCTTCACAGTACTACTGTGAGAGAAGATAAGGGTCATCATTTTACAGGCGAGAAAATTATGGCCAAATATCTTCCAGTTTCAGAATCCAGCCTGAGAAGCCCAGATCCGCTCAAAACACAGACCTTACTACAAAAGTCACTTGCAAAAGTGCTGAGTTGTCCTCAACTACAAAACGAAATGCAAATGTTTCCCATTGAGCATTCAAAAAACACAGAACTAGTATCTACTTACTGAAAACTGATACAAGCAAACTGTCCAGCATCAGACACTAAGCGGTAGATACATTTATCTCAGAAAGCTGCAATTGCCTTAATCGTAAGAATCTCTTCCCTTTTCTCTCCTTCATTCACTACAATGTGTTCCAACTTTAACAAACAGGGCTGCAGTGTGACAAATAAAAGCCTCTTTTACTACCCACTGATTTGTTACCAGGGCAACAATCTGTATATACGCTAAATGAGACAAGAGTCATCTAGAAAAATACTATGCAATTGTGCTAATGCTATCCTGTAATGCAGAAGTACAATAGCTAACATTTAAGTGCTTAATGCTTTTAATTTTTGTTTTAGTAGATATTATGGTGAAGTGTTTGGGTTTTTTAAAAGCTGTTGGAAGAAACAGGATTTCTTTCATGTTGGCCTGCCTTAAATCCAAAGTCAGCTGTGAGCAGGGCTGCAACCTCTAAACCTGCAGGACAGAAACCCACCGTGAAAAGGTGTAGGTAACACTTCGCAGGGGTGCACTTTCCTTCTTTAGCACAGCTTACTACAGAGCAATTTGTAACTGGTGTTTAAAGACCTACCGGTAACAGAGAGATCATGGATTCAGTATCTGAATTACATAGAAAAATATTTTCCGGTAATTATAGCCCACTCTGCCTGCCTGCAATCTGAACTTTAACATGTCAGCAGTTTATTAGGAGGCAGAGGGGGAAGGAGGCAGATAAACTACTTAACTGTGGCCCCTAAGCTCTTCTGTTAATTCACACATCTTAAGGTTGCACAACTCATGCTAAACAGGTTCGCTCTTCCCACCTGCTCTCTGAACATCAGGAGGGAAAACAACAACCTAATAAAAAAAAGAAGTTAGCTCTTGCACAGAAGATCATTAGGTGCAAAAAAATGGAGTAGCCCTTACCACACTCAAAGCATGAATCATACTGCAGGAACAGCACTGTGTAAGTGATGGTTGAATTTGGAAAGTAATGCCACCAATTTCAACCCAAAAAAACCAAACTCCGAAAAGCATCACATAGCTAAGTCTGGAAGGATTTTCACATGGGCAGAACATAGCATTTATCTGCCATTTTGGCAAGCTCCCTATCACATTTCTAGTTTCTACAACAACAAAGACTTATTTCCTCAAAGAAAGCTAAAAAAAAGGACAAAAAACTCACTTATTTCCTTTAACATAATTTTCTCAAGCACCTGAATTCAATGGCTCTTAAAAAACCTTTTCCAAAATAATTCAGCCTGAGACAGACCATTGAAAATGGAAAGTTGCAGAGTGGAAGAACTAGAAAGCTATAAGCAACTGTGAAAAGGAAAAAAAAAAAAATCTGTCTTGTGGAAAATGTTAGGCACCTTTAAGTACAGGTGGTACATTCTGAGCCAGCTATAAGAGAGAAAGGCAAGTTACACAAAGCGATCCAATGCTTATGAGTCGGGGCTCCTCCAATCATGCATCTCAATACAGCCAAATGCAAGGTCAGACATCTAGGAACAGAGAATAGAGGTCACACTTACAGGATGGAGAACTGAACCCTGGTAGTCAGTGATTCTGAAAAGAACAATGGATCATATTGGATAATCAGCTTAACCTGAGCTCACAGCTAGCTTCTATGGCAAAGAGTCCGCAAAGACATCTGGGATATTTATACACCAAAGTATCAAGTAGAAATGAAAATGAGGTATTATCTCTGCAAACAGCATTGCTGGAAGAGTGCTACTGGAATACCCAGTGCTTGTAATTTCACCACCACAAAAAGATATTGAAACAAAGAAACATTCAGAAAAGGGTCACCAAAAACCAAACCAACCACCACAAAAATATCCTCACGATGAGAATTCAGAGCTTAATTTCATTTGCTCAAGAAAAGCTTAAGCTACGGTCTGTAAGTAGCTATAGGAAAAAACAGAGAGCTTACTAATTGAGTAGACAATGAAACAAAAGCAAATACCTGGACCCAAAGCTAGTCAAATTTGTACCGTAAATGTACATACTTTCAAGTTAGGATTAAGATTAACTGAAACTCTATTTGTTAACATGATTAATATTTCATGACCCTAAGACTTCAAAGCAAGATTATATGTCTGAAATACATCCTTGTTCAAACACAAGTTACGGACCTCATGCGGAAATTACTGAGTCAAATGTTTGTTCTGTGCTTTACACTGATCGCTTTGGGCCTTAAAGAACATTCATCTACCCTGTAAGGAACGTAGAGAACAAACTATAATTTCCACTCATGCTTTATCTTCAGGAGAAACAAGCATGGACTTTCCATCTCTAAAGCAATTTTTTAAACAAGGCTTCTTGAATTCCTCAATACACAGAAAAATATTAACCCATTTAGAGATCAAAATGCATTACCCCATTGGCTGTGGTTAAATATGTAATTTCCAGAAAAAGAAAAATACAATACTTGCTTAGACATCTTAACACATACTAGGTAGAAAGGAACTTTTGCGCAAAACTGCCAAACACTACACCTCCTCTAAAGGCTTTCTTACAGAATAGCCTTGCTCCTTTCTGGGGAAAGGGGAAAAAAAAACCCCACACCCAAAACCAAAACAAAACCAACCCGAACAAACTAACCAAACAAAAAAACCACCCCACAAACCACCACACATACACACAAAAAACCCAACACCATTCTTAATCTTTACCTGTTCTTGTACATCTTCAAACTCTGAACTAAGCAGCTCTATGAAGATGGGGACGGCTCCCGCTTGGATCACTATTCGAGTCTGAAGGGAATTTCCCGAGGCAATATTTGTCAGCACCCACGCAGCTTCAAACTGCAAAACAAAATACAAAAGTAAGTTAACTAGGAGCCACACCAAAAATGAAGACTAAATGTCTTTTAAAGACAGAAGGAATTGGCATAGGGAAAGCATGAGATACTACTAATTAACACAGACAATTTGCAAAGTAAGAATCAGAATCATAGAGTTAAGATTTATCGATACTACTTGAAATCAAAATTTGCAGAAGTTCCTTATGAGAACAAGATCAGGTTTGCTGTGGCTTTTCAAATATTATTTTTCGCTATGCAATGCCTTTCCTTACTGGCTAAGAACCAAGACACAAAAAGTGAGTCTTCCCACAAGATATCTGATACCTGCATTCACTGAATCAGCAAAGTTCCAACCTCATCAACATGGAAGAATTTCCATATTCAATCCACCACACAAGTACCTAGAGTATCTGAGCAAAAAAATACTTCAGTGTTCCCAGAATGAGTTGAAAATCCTCTCCTTCTACAGTGAAGCTAGAGTCAGGAATGCCTAGAACAGCAAGCCCAAAATCTATGTCTGTGCCAAGGAATACTTTTGGAAACACTGACGGAGTAAGAAAAAGTATTAAAAAGTGAGGCCAAGAGGAACTTCCTAACTGGTCACAGCAAAAAGTTCTACCTGGAGACCCTGAACTGCCAAGCAGGCAGACAGATCAGGCAAGATGAAGGAAAATTAGCCAGTTGGAATGGAATATCAAGAGCTATGTACTCAGGTTTATATTTTCGATGCTTTGTTACAAACTCTTTAGGACAAGCTTGGAAGTTTCAACTTTGATTTTTGCTTTTTCCGTGTAAAAATCAATACAATACATGTCACACCAGAGAGACCATGAGAATTTGACTCAGTCTACGATTGCTTTTGAAGTTTTTTTAAACTACAGATGTATCTGCATTTGATCAAGTATCCTCTTCCCTTACTTTCCCTTCCTATTCAAATACGTCCTTCATATATTAGGAGCTTGTTTGCATTTATCTGCCTGTCTTACGCTTCCATGCCAAAGTCCTATAAGTAATAAAAGGTATTCCTTTTTTTTTTAGATCGCTTACAGACTTTCCACTGGAGTTGCAAACCAATAAACTGGCTTAAATCTGATACGTACTCTTAGTACTGTCCACAGACTCCTCACAGGTAGCTAACAGACCTTTGGAATTCTGTGGATATAAATTTGAGAAGTAATTCCTATAAATGATACCTTTTCTCTAATGTGAAAGAAAAGAAGTATCCATTTCTTGCGTTATCTCCACTCACCAAAATTTGGATTTCACATGGCATTAACAAACTTGTTGCCTTATGCATTCTGAAAGAACATTGATTCTAACCTATATAGTGTATTTAATGGTTACCTGTTCATTTTTTTTTCTTTTACTAGATGATTTATTTTCTTTCATTTTCTACTAACCCAGAAGGAAGAACTCTGACCAGAAAAAAGAACAGCTGGAAATGAGACAAAGCTCCAAGAAGCAAGTCCAAGACAAACTAACCACCATTGCAGCAGATGCAATTTAGTTTTTCAAACCAAAGCAAGTAAGTTTCAGGGTTTCTATGTTTATCATTATGGATTGTAATTCTAATTCTAAACTTTTTTTAATTTAATCAAAAATTTAAGTCATAATTCTAAAGATTTAAAACTTTCTTCAATTAGTACGAAAAAGAAACACTAGAGTTTAGCTTAATAGCTTTTCATCTGTTGAGGTCCAAATTTCAAACTCTGTTTTTGGTACATGACAAAGTGTAAAGACCCCATCCTAGCAATCACACAATGCAACTCGGACGTCTCTCTCTCTCTCCCCTGTCCCCAGAGGTCTTGCTAGAAACCCTGAAGATAAAATAGCTTTTTTAACCTAGTGAAGAAAAAGAAAGGAAGTACAGCTAATTAAACAAATCACTGATCTTTTTCTACCTAATTTGCATCACCAAATGCCTTCATAATATAGAAAGATAGATATATTTATATTTGTATACCTGTAATGTACAGTTTTCTTTTCGTTTGAGGAACTCCACAAACCTGGCCACCACTCCTGGTGTGCTTATGACTTCATCTATTGGGGGATTTGGTTCTATTTAAAATAAAAAGCAAAGTTAGATACATTCATTTCTTTGTAGGGAAATTCCCAAATTACTGCATCAAAATAATATCCAATGACATACTGACTCCTCTGAGTATGTTCTTTTTCTACAATACTGCTTTACCTTTACTACAAGGCAATGGATTCCTATCTGTCACCATAAGAAGACTCCAGCTTGAATTTTGAGGTAATGAGGTAACAGGCTTCAAAACACCAATGCACTCAGGAATTTAGGCAGACCAGCTTCACAGCAGCAGTTGTGAAGTCACTCTGGCATGCACACATGCAGAGAAACTTCGGTGTATCAGCATATTTGAGCCATAGAGACACTGCCTACAATATTTAAACTTACATTCAAGAGTAGACATCACATCTGCATCACTTAGTAGTTACACAGATTTCAAAAAAAGAAGTGACTATTACATACATCTAGCTGACATTTTGCAAAACGGAGCTTCATCCAGAAATTTCTGTATGAAACTGAACCTTCATTGCTGTCTGAGTAAAAACATATGCCAGGGATGCTTCTACATTTTTCTCCAAGTAATTTCAGTCCTTACCTTTAGAAAGAAGCTTTCGGAACTTCTGGGTGGCTGAAAGCTGCTGTTCTGGACTATTGGAGAAAATCATCTCAATCATATCAGAGGTGATGACTGCACTCTAGGATTCAGGTGGGGGAGACAGAATGAGAATGAGAGAGAGCAAGAGGGAAAACAAAATTTGGGATTAGTAGTAAAAAGGTTACAACATTTGCTAAACTGGTATCAAGTTTCTCTCTTATTGAGTAAAAACCTAGATAAGACCATTATGGACAATAAGTGAGTCATCCTACATGTACATCTACATAAGCTGCATCATTAAGTGTAGTCTTTCTTTTCTGGAAGCCAAAATTCAAATTTTACTTAAGATATGGCAAGAAAACTACTCTTCAGAATCTCTCACCGGTATTCTCTCTCCTTTTTTTTTTTTATCTCCCCTCCTCTAAAATGTATGTAAAACGGTCAGCTTTAGCAAAAGGTAGTTTAAATTGGAATAGCGATTATTGTTACGCCAAGACCACCACTTTGATTATGCTACTGTTTAGATTTCTGTAACATGTACATTTTGACTCACTCTTACACAAAAATGTACACGACCTGTCATTTTTAGAAGAGTTGACAAACCTAATGCTTGCCATCATAATCAAGTAAGAGTACTTAATCTTCCGTAATACTGACGGTTTCCACTAATACGGCTAAATTAAATCAGCAATGTTTCTTATGCCAGGTAAAATCTGACATTCTGTTCACCACACATGTAAACACATGTAAAGAAGCATAAGTCAGAGTTTTTTTCTTCCACTTCCTCTGATCTAAATCCTTAGATAGCTCTGATCCAAACCCTTAGATAGATGGGGAGATAGATGACAGTGCTGAAAATACTTAAGCTTTGTCTGTAACAGCTAACAGCTCCAACTGTTAAGACCTTGAAATTAATGATATTTAAAATAGTAAACTGTGTAATGGTAGTATCTATCTCAATTAGATAGGCTCCTATCCTTACTTTTTACTAGCTATTAATTTCATACAAGCTTCCACACAAATGATTAAATGGTATTTAGGACTTGAATGACGTTTAAAAGACTATCTTGAAGAGTAAAACAATATATTCTATTAGTGATCTACCACACTGTTTATAGGTATTTCTCTGCTTCTCAGTAACTTTCAAGGTTGGTATAACCACCAACAGAAAACAAGCCCAGCCTGATTTCTATGAAAACAACATTTGCATACTCTGAATACATACACAAGTGTGAAGATCAGTGGTCAGACTTTTAAGTGAAGACTGCATTTTCCTTAAACCTCTCTGTTACAGCCTGAATCCCTTACCATTTTTCTTTCCAGGAAGAGGACTGTGGTAAAGAAACATGGAGAAAGCAGAAAAGTCTAATTTCCACTAAAAGTTTTTTCCATAGGGTGAAATTCCAGCTTGGAAAGGAGTTCAAGGACACATGTGGATAGATAAGCTACGTCTAGCTGTGTTTCCAGCACCCTGGCTAAAAATGGTGCCACTTGACAGTCCGCTAACAAAGATTTCCACTGAGCCCTTTTTTACTTTGTAAACGGCAATAACACATTGTCTGGTTTGTATTTTCATGTTTCAAGCATTACGAATTTCAGATTAAAAAACTCCAACAACTCTGGGTAACAGTTGATAAAATCACCCATAACGGTCAACATCAAAACCAGTAAGTAATCAGCCTGCCTGGAACAATGACATTTTATTTAATTTTCTTGAAAGCATATCCACTGAGCAACCACTCACTCTGCCCATAACATTTTTCTCTCATGTAATCTGTTTCAGGGCAGTTTACCGAGACAGGTATTTAAGGGCTGTCCATAAGCTCTTTGAATGCCATTTTTCACATTTTATTGGAATTCCATTCCCCTCAAGTCACAACAGGCCTGCCCAGTTTCAGCAAACACTGTATTCCTTTCTCATCACTTACAGAAGTCATCTCCATGTTGTTCATCTGAGCCTCATGGAAGCCACCATCTGACATCACCTCCTCCTCCGCTTCTTCCTCAGCTGTTGCAACATTTCGGCGTTTAAACAACTAAAGAGAGAAAGTATTTAATATATATTATATAGCCAATATATACAGAGCGTGTCATGTTAGGCTGCAATAAAAATGACATATGCTATCACCTGAAAGAAGCTAGTATACTGGCTACAGGACTCCTCCTGACAGTACATGGAGAAAGTTTAGTCATGGAGTAAATGAAAACACCAACGTGCTAGAATATTGGTTCCCAACATTTCTGAAAAATTCTCACCGATATCCCTTTCTCTTCTTCACTGTCCCCCTCCATCTACGAGCTATCTCTAGCTTCCAGACAATTGCTTCCTTGCAGAGGATGCTGGGGCTCAAAGACGTGAAAAACTGCTGTGCGTAACAGATCTTTGTACACCTGCAGAGACTGGGATAATAGTTACGGTGGCAAAGAGAGGGCTTTGGAGGATGATCATATGGGATTGGAATTATACTGGGATGAACAGAATTTGGTTGTTACCACTTAGAGAACGTACCCAGTTCGAGATGTCACGAGGAGAGCTAGAGAGGCTACAGCTTCTCCCCTTCATCCAGCTGCCTCACTGAAAGAAACATCAGCAATGACAAGATGGCTTTGGGGGTGCTGCTTGGCCTGCGGAGTTCGGGAACGCTGAATGCTCCAGCATCGAGCCACGTCACGTTTGCACCACGGCAGACAGGCACGACAGAGCCCTGACACAGACCTGCTGCTACTCTTCTCTCCAGAGAAGATCGGGAGGAAACAGTATGCAAAACTGCTAAGTGTATAGCAACGCTAGGTCAGCGATAGGCATCCTTATGGAATGCTATTCCTTCTAAGTTACTGTATGATGTGCCCACTCAAGCTCAACAAACGTGCTCAAATACAATCTTAAACCAAAATTCATACATTGCTGAGTTATGTGAAAATTCAGAGGCCTGAGGTTGTTTTGGTGGAGCTGTTCAGCTTAAAAAAAAAAAAAAACACTACACACCCCAAAAAACCCAACACCACAAAAAACAAAAAATGGTGAATTTAAACAAACTTCAATGAGCTATGTGCCAAAAACATAAAAGAGAAGTACTTGTACAACGTCTGAAATTGTAGAGCTGCAGACTCTGCCTGCAATTCCACTTCTGCTCCACTGTTAGTCCAGTTAGGACTAACAATTTTCCTTAACAGAAGGAAATACTGCCACACACTTTATTTAGCCAACCTGTGGTAATCAGGTCCAAGGGAGGTCAGAGGCACAGATACGACAGAAAATGACTCATCATTTTCCTAATTTAGTAACAGCTTTACAAAGACGACCGACAACATTCTGTGCATTTCAGTAATCTGGAAATGCTACCTGCAGATACCAAGCAAAACCAAGAAGTATTGTAATTCCCTCTCAGAACTCTCCCCTGCCTTTCCTTGAAAGCATCCGGTATTGACACTATGAAAACGATATTAAATAGAACAGATTACAGACTTGACCTACCATTCCAAACACAAGCATACTACTATCTTCCTTCTAACTCCAGAAACCTCAACATTGATGAAAAAGGCTTCATTATACCTTTGTTTGAAATTGAACCACTCTCTTAAAGCTTCCAACGAACACAACTAAGAACAAAGGGAAGAACTGTTCAGTGCTACTTGTTTTTATCAGAAGATGGTTTTCATCATGTCTTGTCACTGCTGCTGTTTCCTGATTAAACCTGCAGAGCACGTGCCACTTTGCAATGTGAATGAAGTAGTAAGAACTAGCAAGACGTGAGCAGGTAGAGAAGCTTCGTTTCCAAGCATTTTTCTTAATCATTTTGCCTACAACATATACTAAATTCACTACTCCTGGGCATAAACATAGCATGAACTTCTGTACATTCATAAATTAACTGAAACTTAAAGACAGAAAACTGAGAAGAATCAGGTAAACAAATTATTTCTTCCTTCAAGAAAATCATTACTGCAACTTATAAGGACTTGGTCAGACCTTCTCCTATTCTAGCTGCAATGTCCCTTCCATTTCACCCCAGCTTGCCACTCTTGGAACAGAGATTAAAGCCACCACAACTCAGGTAGAAAACAAAACAAAAAAAAAAAAAAAACAAAAAACAAAAAACCACACCAACAAAAAACTCAAAAGCCATAAACAAAAAACAAAACAGGAGTTCCTCAATCACCTTCGGTACAAGGTCAGACAGCCTTGTTCATCTTTAAGCTGCTCTGGCCAATCTTACAAGTTTTGTAGAGTCTGCAGAAAAGGCAGCAAAGTCTGCACGTGACACTGATTTCAGACTGACTATGTATGAATTTGGCAGGGCAAAAACAACCAAGAAAGGGCTTCAGAGAACCAAAGAGCCAGAGACAGTGCAAGACAAGACTGTTTAAGGACTGGTTACAGTTACCGCAACTGTGGTACAGTACCTGTTCCTCTCTCTTTTGCTTCCGTAGCTGAAGACCCTCTTCCTCCCGCCTGCGACGCATCTCATCAGGGTTTAGAGATTTGTTCTTGTAGCTCTTCAGTCGGAAATTTTCTTTTCCTGAGGTCGTCATGATTCCTTTACAATGCAATTAAAAAAAGAAGTCAGAAAATAATTGCTCTTCAACAACACATCATTTTGTATTCTGTCTCCAACTCTTAATCTCTGTAGCCATGCACTTCCAGCCACCGCCCCCCTATATCCCATCCCTTAACTTCCAATAACTTAGAAGGTGTAAAGCAAAATTTCACAGAATTGTCGCTTCAGTGTGCCAGTTCTTCACATCAGACCAACAAACTTCTATTTTACTTTCTGAGGCTGCAAGGCATGAATAAGTGAAATATTTTATTAAAAAAGAACTGAGATCTGTAAGGCAGAGTAACAGCCTGAGCTAAAAAGAAAACTGTACTAATAAAGCTTAACATTTCTCCACACAGGGAACTAGCCAAACGAATTATATTCCGTCTTCACTCAGAAGTGAAGGGCTCTTAGCTGCTTTTTAGCTTAATTCACTTTGCAAGTCAGAACAGGGGCTTTTTTGCACTCCAGATCCACACTTTAAATTAATTCAACACAACCCTGTGTTCTTTCTATCCAGACAAGGCCTAAAAGAAAAATGAAATGGAGAGAGAAATTTTATTAGAGGATGGTTTAACCACTGAAAATGCTCACTCCTGCACAGAAAGCAGTGCTATTCTTGCCCTCTCCCCACCCCCAGCCTCTAATCCTGCCCCTGTTTATGCAGAGGGAACTTTTTTCAGTCTATGATTTCCAAGTACTGTCTTATGCAACTCAGTGGATCAGCATTTATAGCTGTCCGTGATGATCTTCACACGTACCATGCTGCACTTCGGAGTTACTTAGCATAAAACAATAGCTATAAACTGTGTGGAAAGACCATGCCCCCCCTTAAATCAATGGGCTGTGGATCAGGTCTCCACTCTTAGTGCTCTATTTTGTTGCTACTTCTCTCCTTACATCTCCCCTTTAAATCCAAAAAAGGTTGGGGACCAAATTCTAAACATCTTGGTATTCCCATGCGTCTTCATACACATGCAGAATCCCCAATACATTGTAAATGTCTGCAACTCTGTAATACAAAATTTAGGAAACTACGCTATATAAAAAGTTACTCTGTTGGGCTTTTAAAGGTCTCTTTCAACTGCCCTAACGTGTTGTATTAAATATACTACCTACCTCAAATTCCATAAGCACAGAATCACCAGGTGATAAATGATCTCCTGTGCACTTTTTACTTTAAAATGGAGCAACACGAGTGTATGCAGACTCTCAACAGCTTAGGTTTCCTATTTAAAATACATCAAACATATAACCCAAATCTACTCTAACCTCCTCTTCTTTCAGTTAGCACAAAGAGTTTTAAGAGATTAATAAAAAAAAAAAAAAAAAAAAAGAGGCTACCCGAATGTGCTTCTTATTAGAGCATCTTTTTAAGTTGCTGCTACCTGACAACCATTTGTAAGAATTCTGATGATCAGAACTGACTTTCACAGATGACGTTTCGGGAATCACTTTAAGCGTTACTGTATTCTGCCAAATGAGATTTTAAAATCTGTTAAAGGACACAAAACTACTGTATTCAAGATCAGTCAGTCACAGATTGCACTGAATGCAACATAAAAACCTGAGCATATAGGTAAGTAATTCAGCAGCCTAATTCTGCTGAAAAGGCTCTTCTTGAAACGGCTTTTTTTTTAAATAAAGGTCCTACAAAAAGCTAAATCTCAGAACGCTATAAGTTCCCTACATCATTCTTAACAGCTTAGAGACCCCTTTCTTCCTGTGTTTAGGTGTCTGAGCTTAAAGCGTTCATGTTTCTTGCAATAGGCTTGGCAATAACATTTTCTTCCCATTTTTAGTTTAAGTGACAACTACCTGTATATAAAACATACAAACTACTTGGGGAGGCCCTGGACTTTAACTGTAAAAAAGAAGTTCAGGCTAACAAATACTCAGAGTACAAAATTTCTTTTGTTTCTAAAACATTTTGAAAGAAATATTTGATATATTTTAGAATTAGCAGAATGAATTCAAACACCAGATGGACAACCATGAGCTAAAAGGACATGCCTAAGAGGAAAATGGCTTTTCAACCACTCTAGTCAATCTGCGCTTGAACACGAACAAACACAGGCATACAGAACAGCCCAGATAAGATTTCAGGCCTTCCATGACATGATCAATAATTCTCCATTTTATTCTGAAACACGTCTTCTCAAACTTACAAGATTATATTTGCCTTTAATTGGGATTTCAGGACTTTGATAGCTCCTGTGGTCACTTCACATCTTCACTTTCAAACCCTAAAAGTTCTTAATTTAAAGAAATCCTTAACAGTGAACATCTTCATTTCTGAATACTGGATTTCACCTCATTTCTATTATGTAGCCCCTCCGTATGATGTTCCAGTGTTTCTAAATACCAATGACACCATCCAACTTCATCATCAGTAAGTTTCCTTAGCGTATTCTTCCTTATTGTACTTATTTACCTAGTTTCCCCTCATCTTCCAACTTGTGTATTAATTTCTTTCAATTAATTTTGCTTCTGACTCCAAGCTAATAATTTTCATTTTCCTCTCAGAGCTCTATCAGCCCTCTCCTCTTGTACTTCACACATCATTTCATTTATTGAAAATACAGGCACAGGATTTACTTGAGTTGTCTGACTTTACCTCAACCCCTCTACCTAACAGCTTCACAAGAATTATCTTCTATTTATTACAGCCTTTACAAACTTTAGCTGCAACTTTTGGCTATGCTCATTTCTGACTTTCAAGACAGCTCACTTTGCTAATTAACCCTTTCTTCTATTTTTTGAGTAATCTGTACACTTAAAAGTCCTCTCAAAATAGTGTATTGTGTTTTACCTGGGAGTAAAGCCTTCCTGCAAATTCCTACCACCAAATGACTGGGAAGACAGTTTCTTCTATTAAAGGTGAAAAAATTAAACTTCCTTTACCATTGAGAAGTTACCAATTCAACTAGTAATGAGTTCAATAATTTATTTCACAGTAGTCCCTCACTGGTAGTAAACAAATGAAATCCCAACACATAGCCACATATCCGTTTTATATACCTGCCTATCTAACCTGTGAAACTATTAAAGCCAAAGTTATTTTCTAAAAGCAGCTTTTGTAATATCCTCAATATCTCCTAAAATCAATTCCTTCTTCATCACTCTTTTACTGGTTTCCCGACTACTGGTGAAAAATTCAATGACCACATCCAGGCTTTCATCTACTGCTAGCGTCTTTAAGACCTATTCAGTGTGAGCACACATATTATTTTTTTTAGGAGTGAAAATGTAACAATCCTATTTTAGTTGTTACAGTCATCCAAGGATTGTTTGCTATAAACCTCCTCTTCCATTTTTCAGGATGTAGCCTTTCCCCCAGACTAAACCACAGAGGCAAAACAACTTCAAATTGCTTCACTCATCTTCAGCAGCTTTGTTGTGGCTTAACTGAAAATCTTTCAATGGTCACTTTAAATTCACCCAGGGTAATTTCTTCATAGCAAATAGCAAACCCTGGATCTTCTCTGCAATATCAAAATTAATGCTACTTCTGGTGAAAATCTGTGATGGTTGTCATGGAAATGTTCTACCCATCTTTTCTTTCCTAAAGATAGCATAGTATTTTCCACTTTTTTTTTGATACTCCTGTCTACAGATAAAAACCTCTGGCAACCTGGTGAGGTGTTTTCATGGTATATTCTTGGGGTTTTTGTGCAGCACCACTCAAACCCCATATGCCACTTTCTCCTCCTCAGTTTGGCTGCCATGAAAAAATGTTTTTTAGTCAAATTAAAAACACCATCTATTCCTGAATGTCTGCATTTCCCCAAGGAACTTATGATCCCCAAATTTTTCGCTGATCAAGACAAGTACCCTACCAAATGTGGTTATGTTCTAAGCACACATTTCTAGGAGAAAGGGAAAATACTGCGTTTCTCCTTGCTCATCAAGTCAAAGAAATTCAGCGGCACTGGGAAACACAGAGTCACTTACTGCGACAACCGACCGTGTCCCAAGCAATCATCTAGATAAGAAGTAAAATGAACTCCCTGCCTTCTTAAATCAGGTATCACTGTCACTGGACTTAAGGGCTTTGCCAGAAGGAATGCCAAACGATCAGTAGTCTTGGATATTCCACGTGTCAGAGGTATCCAGATGTAAAAATAAAAGGCCTTACAAATCAAGACCTGCACAAGGATACATATAACCCAGATGACTGAAACTAAGATTACCAAATACACTGCTGATATTAAAGACTGTTAGAGACAAACTTTCCTTCTTTGGAATTAGGGGGGAAAAAAGTTTCAGAAGTGTAGACCCACACAAGAAATTCTACATTCCAATGGAAATATATCAGAAGAGGAAGACTTGAAAATGAAGATGGACAAGGAGGTTGAAGAGAAACGGCATAAGTGATAAAAAAAGCTACCTTGAAGATCCAGGATCTGACATACTACCAGTCTACGTTTCCTAACTGAGGCAGTTGTCAGAAGGAAAGGACTCACTGGAGGCATCCTTGTGAGCTCTACTGTGCCGTCAAACTGCTCCCTCTCCTTCAGATTGCTGCCAGAGAGACACTGAAAAGATATGAGAGGCACTGTCGGCCCTGAAAGGACAACCGGTGTTGAAAATGGCACTGTCAAGATGGAACTCCAAGCAGTGAGAGAAGCTGGAATTATTCAAGGTAAGAAATGGTTCAGCTACACTACAAAACCTTTACTTCCAGGGAGATTTTTTGTTTATTGGCTCTGCCATAGGACTCTAGACCTCCTAGAGAATTAAAGTTTACTCACAATCATGCTTCTTGACATCACACCAAACACCTACAGCACAGCCTGGACAGATGTTTGAGCAATTCACTGAGCTCTGATTACAGGATGCATCATCTTCTGACACTCTTAGTGAGAGACTAGAAAACCTATCAAATTTTTAACACTACCCTGAAAGCAGCACTTGGTCATTCATTACTCTCATCAACACACTCCCTACAAATCCAACATTTTGGCCACAAATGTGTTTGGGTTTTTTCCCCCATGAAGTGTAGATTTTGGAAAGTCGTTCTAATTTGCTTTTTCGCAATTCTAAGGCAACAGGTTCAGGATGCTAGCAGAAGTATTTAAATCTTGTGGAAGTATACTGTCAGCTTTCTTGGAGGTGACAGACAACGAAAAGTCTTCATAATAAAACCATGAATAATATAAGGCGTAGAATGATAAAAATATCACCAGGGATTAATGCTGTTTCCCTGGAAAAACTTACAGAGCAACATCCTGCATTTGCCATCATCCTAGAGAGATGAAAAAACATCCACCAAGTCTCTACACTGTTGACAGTGTTATCTGAGGGGTAAAAAGAAAATAAAGAAAACCAGCAGACTGACCTCTCTCTTCACTGCCACCTCCTGTTGCTTGAAAAACTGGCTCAACCAGATAAACATTTTGGTGAGGCTGTATCTGCTTCTTTTGCAAAATTATTTGATAAAGCATACTGGATTACAGGGGTGTATGGGAATGCCCATCAGCAGAAACATCCGTATCACCTAGGGACAGGGGTATCACTTTCTAATTTCAAATGTCTTCAGACTCTTGTAAAAGCTCACGACATATAGAGGAAAGGATATTTAACCATCAACTACAAAAAGCTATCGTTCAAGCACAAGACAGCCAATTTCTAAAACCTCTGCTTAAATGTCTCTAGCTGTAAAATGGGGATTAGGAAACACGTCTCACAGGCACGATAAAATTAACAGTTACAGTATTTGTAAAGACCTGCAAAGTAAGTTCTGCTGATGATATATCAAAACCTAGCACTAACAAAGAAAGAAAACAATCGTATGAATTTCATTTTCTGTGGCTTGGGGAAGCTGCAGCAGCAGGCACAAAAGCTATTCCCTAGCAGGAATGACAGACGTCAGTTTATGCAGAATAGCAGGGACCCACACTCCTAAGGCAACCATCACACAAGAACAACGGAAAAGAAACAGAACCACCACCTTCTGCTATCCAAAAAGCCAGAAGATTAAAGGAGCTTCAAATGCAACATAACAGTCATAGATAGAATATATAGCCTTGAAACACAGTTCAGACTTTTAGGGGCTTTCTGTCAAAAACTGGAAGTAAGAAGGGGACTTCTTCATGGAATTGCTGCCCACCTCCGTATCTTTCAAATCTGCTGTATTTTGCAGGCTTCCTAGTCCTATTAGGTTTTTATCACGCCCAGTAGTTGGCCTTAAATCACAATTGTTTCTGTTCTAGCACCTTTATAAACCTATATAGCAAACCAAGCACTAATCCACCTAATCTATAGCAAATTTGGCATGTTCTAGGGCCACTTGGCAAGTTGGACTGGTACTTGCTTAAAAATGAGAACAATCTTAAAACTTAAGACAATTAACGCAAGGCCTGAAAAGACATCCAATATGGAACATGATATTACAGGCAAATTAAAAACCTCAATATTGACTGTTGCTCAAAAGCAAACAAAAAAAGGAGAAAAGAGACTGCATTATCTGAGCAATGTTGAGGACATCTGATGTCAAGTTTGTTGAAATGTGACATCCCTACAACGTGACCTCCTCATCTTCCACAAAAGAAAAAGGGCCACAAAGGTGGTTAAAATAAAAATAAACCACCGCCATATCAAACGTATTTCTGCAAAATGACTAATCTTGAAGGGTCAATTGAGTATACCCCCACGTAACATTCAGAAAGATCTTCTGTGCTTACAAAACATAGTGTTTTTTAAGAGACATGCCTAAAATCAAGCCAACACCAGCTTGCCAGGCTCCTGATCGTCCTTTTTTTTACACTAAAAAACACAGAAAGAAACAAAACAAAAAATCAAGGAAGCATATTTCTGGTTGCAGCAAAAAAAAAACACTAACTACTTGACTTGACACTTGGTGCTGTCTCAAAAACTGATCTGACACATCAGCTTGCATTACTAGTTAAGCACACTGACAGCCACACAACTGGGCACTTAAGTCAATTTTTAAAAGTTTAAGGATTATGCTTTTTTTTTCTTTTTTTTTGAAGAAACACCACTGAAGAGATTAAGTAGTGATACATTTACAAGGTTTATTGGAAAACAGTTTTACTGGGGGGAGGAAGCGGGAGGGAATCAATAGAAGTTTATACACAGTATATCTAGCGCTTCACTATGTATTTACTATCATGAAGATATTTCCAGGATATTTTGAGTTCCATTTTTTTAAAGGTCCATTTTGACTTAACGAAGCAGCAGATACAGCTTTCAAAGTTCCAGAAAGCTTTTAACTTGAGCAAGAGGGCAAAAAACCTGACTCTCAAAGTCAGGTCAACTTAAAAGGAAAACATCTTCCCATTTGTTAACTGAGTCTTTCTGATTTGAGCTGCAAACACAAAACTCCTTTACTGCATTCAAAGTCATTGCAGTGCAATAAATCTGTTTAAATGAAAAAAACTCACCCTGATTTCTATAACCCCACAGTCCACAATCAACCTGAAACCAAAAAGTTCCCACAAGTCATAAAACAAAGCAGCTAGTGATGGGGAATTAAACTTTTCAGCCGCACAGGATTATATTAACATTAAAAAATTAACCTCATGTTAACGTGCCCATCTACATGAAATAACAGAAGTGATTATTCCTGTGTGCCGAATTAAAATGTAACCTGTTTTTCTTTTAAAGCAGAGATTCATTTGTATTTTGATTAAGATTACAGCACATCCTCCCTGCACTTACAGAACGAGCTGACCCATAATGTATTTTTTGTAAGGTCATATCTAAAAACTGGACCATATGAAAAACAACAGCCATCTCTATCATTTGACAGTCATCACCTGTCAGGAAAAAAAAATCATCCAAACATTTCTAACCTCCTAACATCCCCTAAACATTCCTTACAAGAGAACAAGAGTGCACCTTTCAGCATTTCATATCATGAAAATAAGAAATCCCAGACACTTTAAAACAAATTAGGTTAAAAATAAACTAAATTATTATTTAAGTTGACTTTGTAGTTTCAAGCAACTTTTGTTTGGGATTGTGAATATCAGAAGGCACTGAAACCAAGCCTACCTCATGCTTCCCCTGATGACAAATGTGCCTTCAACAAATTCATTGGTTGCTGTGACTCAGCATTATGGAAGATATGTGTGCAAAAGCACAAAATAACTGTAAGTCAAAATTCTACTGATCTAGCTTTGGACATCAGCAACCAAAAGAGTCACATAATACTGATGTATCAGCTGCATCAAGCCAAAACCCACAGGAACTTTAAAGCTTGATGACGCACATTCTGCCTCCCTCATCCCGTTTACACCTAGTACCCTTCCTACCAAAAGCTCTCGAACCCAACATACAGCACATTCAGAGACACCTCTTTCCCTTTCTGATCATTTCTTAATACAAAAAAAGGTAAAAGAAGAACACATAAGCAGTTACAGAGGTGATCATGTGGAAGCTATACAAAGGAGTCCTGCATCTTTTAAGAGGCAATCTCATCCTGCTTCAGACAAGAACACATCACAACAATCTAATACTAATCACAACTTTATTATCTGACTTTACTTAAAGGTAACTTGTGGTTTGTGTAGCTCCAAAAGGTGGCTTGTTCGCCAGGATGACGTTTTTATATATCAACAGATGAATTTGCTTTCAAGTATAACCTGAGCACTAGATTTGGTAGGCTTACAATGCCTTCTTTGGAGATAAATACATTCAGGATGTTTAGCCACAGGATATTTATTTCTAAAATCAGCATATCACTTATGTATAATCTCAACTTCATGCCCAGACTGTTTTT
>VZTQ01014206.1:0-22411 GCA_013400755.1 Pelecanoides urinatrix
CTGGGGTTAAACCATGACAGCGATTCTTGAATTTGTGTCCCACTGTCCAGGTCAGATTAATCACTGGAAAACATCCCATGGAGCAAGAGACAGCAGAGCCCACCAAAAGATCAGGTACTTTTGCATCTATTATCGCATGGTTTCAACAGCAGTATCTATACCTTGACTGGACTCCAACTTTAGAACTCAAATACTAGCGAACATTCTAGCTACAGGGGGAAGGCTTTGTCTAAGTCCCTAACCAACCTCAGGTAATCCTGCAAAAGCTCTCAAATGGAAGGCTTGTCTAAAGGGTGGAAAAAAAAAATTATGAAAGCATCTTTATTTACATAGGGTTTTTTTCCCCCTTTCCTTAAATATTCACAAGTCAAAACTCCTTTTGCATCTGTAACATATGTCATGACCCAGAGGGTTTCATATTAACTGGCAAGCTTCTTGCGGATAAGGAAACAATATACAAGGCTGCAGAAGGAATAGGTTTATGGTCTAAGAGCGAGATTATCTTGATTGAGAATATAGAATCATTACCTCTCTTCTGGGATTAAATAAAATCAAAAGAAACACCTACTGAGGACTGGTTATTAAGTCTCTCCGCTATCATTTGAAAAGAAATAGTCCGGTACAGGTGATATGTAGGATAGTCTCACATTTGCAAGTTCACTAGTTCACAATTCAAACCCCGAAACCACGTCCTCTGTATTACCAAGTATGTGCAGGCAACAACTTCTCAAGAACTCAACTGCTTAAATCCCAGACAAATCAGCTTCATCACCCCCTTGCTCCGTCTACACTTCAAAAGCACAATCTGTCATAGGGAAAAATCTTGAAGCTTTTCCCACTTAAGGACTTTTGTCCACAGTGTCCAAAGCAAGAAAGCAATAGAAAACTGCATCTAGTTTTTCCACTTCTAATCACATATGTTTTTTTTCCTCTGCTAAACTGAATGGCTCTGTTGCTTCACAGAAAATTTTGTATATAAACCTTTGAGAGCAGTAACTAGTGAGAAATTATAAAGCTTTCCCTTCAGAGTCTCTTCTTTCAATTACTGCTCAAAAACATAAAAGCAACAGCTCTCCTCTCCTGAAAAACCCAAACGTACGCACACAAACAAAACCTTACAGGAAACCAGCATTAAATCCTCCTCATTTTAGTATTAGTTCCAATATCAGCATCACCATAAGCCCTATGCCCTGATCAGATAATTTCTTTTATTCAATCCTACAGCAGCTGGAAGATGATGAAACTAAAAGGAACAAAAAAATTCTAGGAGGAATTTAAACGCAGTAATTGGGAGTTAAAATCTAATCTCTGCTAACTGCCTGCTGTGAAAAACAACCATAAGTATTTGCAACCATTTCTTTCCAAATCAAAAAGCGACCCCAGCACATAGGAAGAGCATCTGAGAGCAAAGCCCTCGGGTACAAAACACATCGAACATGCTCATTACTGAAACTTCAAAAGCAAACAATCATTTCCCATAAAAGGCTAGGATGGCCAACAACCACCCAATATTTAACTACCAAGCCCAATTATCACCAAATAAAACTGTATAAACTAAACACTACTATAACAGAGTCAAAGGCATAAGCACACAACATCAGTTCACACTGATGAAAAATTTGACTGGGTTTGTTCCCTGCTGGGGTCTCAAATGTCACCGTTGGGCTTCACTGCTAGCATGATGCTCTTGCAAAAGTCTGAAAAGGTAGAAACATCTGCGACTTTTTAATGAATTAATGCATTTCAGAAATAAGAAAACCTATACAAAACAATAAAGAAAGTCCATAGGGTAAGAAAAGCGGATGGAGCAAGGTCTGCTTGTTCCTGCAACAAGGAGGAAGAAAGGGCAACTGGATCAACCCCTTTCTTTATACTACTGCTCTGAACATCTATGGCTTTTCAAGATGACTTGAAGAGGGGAAGCAGAGATGAACCTGCAGCACCACTTCTCAAGAGAGATCCACGAGCGAGTGACTTGGTGCTCAAGGACTAGCAGTGCTCCCTGCAAGTCAGCATTGCATTGTTTCCCATTACAGGGGTAGCTCTGGCTTGAACCAAAAACAAAATTTGGTGGTTTTCTTAAGAAAATGAAAACCAAATGTGACTCCTAGGTCACTATATGCCGAACAAGCAAAATGACACAGCCTCAGCTAACATTTAGCATCAATTCTTTTTTCACTGGTTAAAGACACGACAGTGCAAGGACAAGCACTGTCCAAGCCAAAATGAATAACCTGTGCAGTAGTATTCAGTGGCAAATTAGACCCACCACCACCATCATCCTTTAAACTTCTTCTATGCGAGACACTTAGTGGCTTCTTCAGGCACATCAGTGCAGAACTAAGTCAAGCAGAACACCCACAAAGAGCTTTCAACATCTGGACTTAAAGCTATAAAACCTCAGAACATTACTTACAGGTCACACACTCATATGAGAACATTAATATTTTGGAGGAAAAGATGTATGATTGTAAAGGTGACCGTACATATGTTGACTCCTGATTTTCACTCACGACATATGCAATAAGCTGGCACCCAGAAGGTAAATCAAAACACACAGCAAAGCTACAGGCAAGCAGGTAAGTGAACTGAAGATATATTGTAGAAGCTATATAAAATGACATCTAACTCGGAGAAGCTAAATTGCTAGCATCTCTTCTCTTGAAATGTCTCAGTTCTAGCTAATTGGAAATCAACTTTTGCTTTTCCTAAAGACAATTTCTGTATTGCTAATTTTTCATTAGCTTACATCAGTGCCCTTCCCAAATTTAAACATGTAGCAACAAAAGGAGGTATTAAAATTCCAAGACTTCTCTTGTCAAAATACGTTTTTATCTGATTTTTTCTATAGCATTTTGGGATGTACAGGATAACATTAAATTTTTCAGAGATGTGTCTACTCATCATTGTGGCCTGCCTCATACAATTTGATGCACAAAGTGCTGAAACCAGGTAGAATACTTCTCAGTCCACCACAGAGAGCTGAGATTGATTGATACAAGCTCTGATTTTATACTGCAAATTTCCTCCGCAAAAGCCCTCTGCAGAAAAGTGAATTTCCATTCTTTGTCTGCAAACCAATAAAGGAAGAATGTTTTTCTGTTATTGTCTACGGCTTAATTTATGTATTACAAATCATTCTGACCCTCAAGCTCTGAATTTCCAAGTTTTAGAAAAGGTCTACCTTCCTAACATATAGCCAGGAAAGAGTTCTCTTGAATGAAACTTTACCATTATTCAGTTAATTCTGGAGTAATGAAAATGCCTTTTGTTTAAGTGGCAGGAGTTCTGTTCAGGGGAAAGTACAAAAACTATCTTTCAAATTTCAAGTACAGCAAGATTGTTAGCAGTGCCAAAACGACAAGTTAATTTCAAATACTGTGTGTAATTAAACAAAACCCAAAGATCGAGGCAAAAGCACTTGATCTACATGGTGAATGGTTTTTCTAACTTCTACTGTGGAAGAGTCTGCACAGAGTTTGATCCGAAACTAGACTAACAAAAAAGAGAAATTACACCATTCAATGGCCATGAATTTTAGAACCGATTCCCTGATACTTGTCAAGGCTGTTTTTCAATAGTGAGACTCTCTCACTCTACACACATATAGTCAGTGTTGTGTTTCGAAAAACATACAGACGATTCTGTCAAATATGAGATCACAAATTCTAAAAGCAGAATTTTATGAGGGACTGCTTGAATTTAGCAAGCTGAAGCTCTCTACCCTATCATAATCATTATGACAGTTTTACAATGAAGATGAAGTTTATTTGCCACCAACATTAGCAGGACAAATTTATTTATAACAAATGCTTTAAAATGTACTGATAAAAATGCCTATTGATACTGTCAGAGCTGCTTGCAATTTGACAGATCAAATCTTATTTTCATTCTTAAACCCCATGAAGGAATGGTATCACCAACTTGCATTCTGTAGTGAGCAAATTGATTAATCCCCCTCTATAGAAATCTCAACTCTTGATTACACCTATCAGACGTTAAGCAGCATTATTCTAGAGTGACAACACTTGACAAATTCCCAAACCATTTTTCTCGGCCTTTGTGGCCTTGCTAGCTTGTATTAACCCTGATGAAAAATTAATTTTCCTTATCTTCTGCTAAACCCCAAAATCCAAATCCGCCAAACTGGCAACTCTTTCTGTAAAGGTATTATGAAAACCTCTAAAAGATTAATTGCATGTCTTCAGGTGACATTAAATTAATTTCTGTACTTGTGACAGACATTTGATACTCCGTACTGAGAGGACAGATAACATTGTCAGGATACACAGAAGGACAGTGGTGCGGTGTCCCAGGGCAGCCTCTTATGAATTCTCCTTTCGATAAGGCCATACTTCACTGTCATTGGCACTGTTAGTGATCTTGCAGCCCATAGACCTCACTGCACAGGTTTCTATTAACTACCACAATGCTGCGTCTATCCATGTAATCTTTATAAAGCTAATTCAAAATCACCCAGTAGTAAAGGGATGCGCATGCCGGATAAAGCACTTAAAGGAAATAAACTCTGGTTGATTTGTGTAAAAATAACAGAGAGAAGCACAATGTTTTCATCTTTTCTTAGATGCACTGTAACTCAAATTCTCTGTAGCATGATGAAGGCTTAAATCTTGCAGGGAAATCTCAATCCAAAAATGTCTTGTAATTGATTTCCTTTAAGAAAGGAGAAACCCCTCATCTGTTACCAGTTTAAGTCAATATTTCTAGAAATGAGTACCTCCACAGCATCACAGTAGTTAGGAAGGGGAGAAAACCATCCTTTAGGTTATTAAATTCATCTTCACTTCAAGGACAAGAGAAATTGCTATTCATCAGCTATATAGGTTTCCACATGTAAACCTGTATTTTACTAATACTGCAATGGACTATAGTAAAAAAGACAGACACCTACACAGACAACTGTGATCCCCATGTAACAAAGAAAAACAACAGTAAAGCAAAAATCATGTAGAGCAAGAAAGACTACCATCTAACATATACGAGTATTTTCTCGCTACAATTATCAGAATTGTATATTAATGGCAAGCCCCTAATAATTAGCTATGTCTCTTTGACTGGTGCTCGAAATGCTTTACCGCTTTGATTCGGCCAGTTGACAGACTGGGGACCTGGGAACAGGAAGCCTAATCGCTTGCCAAATATCCCACAACCGAGTGACATGACCAAGCATTGTTTCTGAACAGTTGAAGATCTGTTTTCAATCTGTCAAATGCCAACGAGAAACACCTGGCGACTTTTTTTAAAGGCCTTCTAAGAACTTTAAAAGTCTTTTTTTAAATTCAAGAATAGCAGTACTTAGAAAAACTCCTGCTCTCCAGCCTGGCTAGAATACACTATCAATAGACAACTCATCATTAACAACTGGTTTAAGACAATGGTCTGGTTTTGACTCAGAATACACACAGAAATAATCTACATCGGACTACAAAACAACTGAAGCATTCCCTGTTCACACCAGAAAAAAGACTCTTCTGGTGCTGGCCAGTGAATTGTGGGTTATTTTTCCCAGTCTAAAAATTTTGTATACAGCAAATTTACCTCAAACAAGAACACCCAGACTAAACAATAAATGAATAAAATGCAGAAACAGTTCCCTTCCTGTGATAAAAAGACACTGCTAAGCTGCTTCAGCAAGCCAGGATGTGATGACTATCTTTTCTTCTGTGCCTAATGGTGTATGAAAAGTCAGAACAGCAAGAAGAAAATGTGTTGTAAAAAAACCAGCTAATTCCATTTAATCCCATGTACTAACAGAATTCTTACCTTAAGTATCTCCTCATCTACCCAAGAGGAGAACTAAGGCATGGAGAAGGACTGGCCAAAGAGATGTTAGAGAATCCTAGCCATACCTGTGCTACACTGAAGTTTAACCAGGAGTGACACAGATACAGCTGATCAGATGTTGAATCAGGACTACATGTTTTTCTAGTACAACCACCCACTAGTTCATTATGAAAAAAATATAAATTCTGTGTCAAAGCTACAGCAAAATCAAGGTCCTGGACTAGATATGTATACTACTCTCAGAAGTACCTTCATTTTTACATTGCTGTCTGCAAAATACATAATGTAGATGTCATGTTTTTGTGCAGTTTCCTGGTTCCCTTTTCAGTTGGCAGTCTCTGGGATAATTTTTTGTACTGAGAATTTTAGTGAAGACTGGACATGCAGAGAAATCACCGAGAGAAAAGGCTCCTGTTGGAAAACATCAGTGACTGAAAACTTCTGACGGCCCAAAGCTCCTGAAGGAGCACTTCTCAGCCGGACACCAACTATGGCACAGAAAGCCAGTACTGGATATCAGAAACCAGTATACCTGGAGCTTCCCTTCTTGTGTCATTCCTAGTTTTTCATGTTCCTTAAAGCTTAAAACCAATGGCAAGTTGAATCCCTCTGGTGTGTTGCCCTAAGCTCCTTGTACAGTCTTGACAGGGACAACCCACATTACCTCCCTCACCAACCACTTACAGTGTCAGGATTCTCCCAACTCAGAGCCACACCTCTGTACTGAAGCTCTATTCCAAGTGGTCAAACCTGAAATACCATTTAACAAAGGCATTTGTGATTTCTTGAAGTATCAAATTTAAATTGGACAAATCTACATGTTTCCTTCCCAAGTTCAGAGATTGCAATCAACTGCTTTTCATTTGAAAACTAGCTCTTTCTCTCTGAAATGTACTTCAACAGTGTCACAGCTGCCTTTAGTAATTTCCCATCAGAAAACTGGGCTCCTAGACACCCTGTAACAAAAAACATCGTATCAGTATGAATTTTGCACTATAACATCTACAATGGCAGAAAAACTCTCCTTTGAGACTTAACAAGAGTGACAAGCAATACCAAACACCTTGCTTTCAGGGTGTTCAGGAGGAAGCAGCACTTCTTCAACACACAATTTAAAAGTGTCCTGAGGAAAAGGAGAATACCTGTTCTGCAGTCTACAATAGGAAATACTTTATTGCACTTTAGTTCCAACTTATCCACAGCAAAGTTAAATTCAATTTAGGTAGATCTCTCTTCTCCCTTTCGAGGATTTTATTACAAACCTATAAAAAGCAATATCTATGTCTGGTTTGGTTGTCACCTTAAGTCCCTCTAGTTGCTAAGTGTGTCCACACATGCCCTTGTATTTCATTTTCCCAGTAACCAAATATGCCCCAAACAGTACAGCATAGCCCGCCTCACTACCCCCAAGCCATTAAATATTCTGTCTCTATAGGGACCATCCTCACTGGAGATCTGGGAGGACAGTTTATTGCTCATTTTCAAATGTTTCATGAAAATACTATGCCTTTTTCATAACTGGAATACCACAGGGCTCCCTGACTTCCTTTTTTTTGCCTTTTCTTTGTTTGTTTGTTTTTTTGAGGTGGAAGTAAGAAATACATGTCCATTTGTGAAATATTTCCAGAGTGAAATCTTGCAGGTTGTGGCAGGCAGAGTCCTTTTTCAACAGCATTTACATTAGTATTGCTTCAAAGGTCTTGCCCATCTTGGTACTCTCTAAATGACAAACACAGTAGCTGGGCATTCAGATAGCATGGTTTCTGCAGCTCCCTCAGTCCGCTCCTGATAGAATATGGACATTATCCATATCTCCTTCAAATACTGGGATACAAATAAGCTGCAATGCCATTCTGCCTCATGAAAAGTAATAGTATGGTATGCAGCCAGAGTTCCTGTGTTGTTTCTCGTAGCTGGTAGCACTGCAGAGCTGGGTGAAGGGCTCCCTCAAGAACTTGTCATGCAAATGCCAAAAATCTTAGTGTCTGTAATTCCTGACATATTTAGATGAAAGGCGCTATAGAGCTTTCAAGTTAAATATTTTAATTAAACTTGAACATACACATGCAAGCAGAAACAAGTACAAACATTAAGCAAAGTTGGTTGATAAGGTTACATTATCAAACACGAATCATCTCAATCAGTATCTTTTTCCGTATTTAGAACTCCATATTCATCTCTTACACTTCTCAGTTACTCTAAATATGAAGTTGTTTATCTTCCATTCAAATTCTCTTTTTACAATCCAAGGACATTTTTTGTGACAGGCTTTTCAAACAAAAAGAACTTGCCAAATCTTTCTTCAAGCTTTTCAGATGAAGCATCATCTCAGGTCTTCAGGAATTATGATCATTAATAAGATACTGCTTCTAATCCAACAGAGAACACTGAGATTTTTATGTATTTTTATATATATTTATATATATATTTATGAAAAAAGCTCATTGTGCAGCTTTCCACAGAGACAGAGATTGGTTTGTTCTTGGTGCAGCATAAGAACCAGCATTTTCAGGCCTTTGGGACAGACACGCATCTCTTTGAGCATGGCAGGCCATTTTCTGGCTAGAGAGAAATCACCCAACAACAATATAAGATGACTGAATGATACAGAGATTTTAAGAAATTACCATTTCCCACAGAACCTCCAACTAAATGAAAAACATGTTCATCACATATTTCATATGATCTTAAGATCTTTAAGGTTGTAGCTGGCACAAACCTGTTCTTCCAGGACTAAAGACACTTCCAATATATTGGCTTAAGGAATTCAATTGCACTTGGTACTGGAACTATTTACCAACAGACTGATCACAGAGAGCCCAAATGAGACCACCACAGACAGCCAAGGTGTTAGAAAACATGCCCCATCAAGAAAGAGCGAAGGACATGAGTGCTCAGAAACAGGTAAGAGATCTTTAAAGAGAGACACAGCCACAAAGAGAGATGTAAGTTCTTTCCCATGTCTCTTGAAGTATAATACAATTAGTATAGATTCAGAATTGCAGCAAGAAAACACGGTTTGGTCACTAAGAAAATTCTCCTAAATGTACAGGTTAGACACTGGAATAGATGGCCAAAGAAATCTTCAATAATGAGATCTCAGAAAAAGGTTGGTCAAACGTGTCAGGAATAGTACAGAGTTCATCTTCCCTTCAAGACGGAATAAATTATTTCTATGGTCCTTTCACCCCTGTTTTCTATGACTTTATGATCACATTAAGTGATTTATCAGGGTGTTTCTTCCCAACAAACAACACTCTACAATCTCACTGAGGTTATTCTTATGCGTATCTTTAGCATTGACTTCAGGTTCCTCACCAAGCCAGGCAAAACTCAGACGTTTCCTCAGTAAAATATACAAGTATAAATACTCAGCAAATATGCTGAACTCCTGTACCTGGAAAGGACGGCTCTGAAAAAATGCCACACAAACTATAAAGCACACTGGATCCATCAAAAGATATTTGGGCCTCCATGGAAAAAAAACCCAAAAATCAAAGTTCATCTGCTAAACACTAAGCACTGCCTCATTTTCAAGGAACATAACATTTAAAGGAGTAATTAAAATGGAAAACTGTTCACTGTACTGCCATTCCTGCATAAATTACAGGAGTATTAGAAAGGGATAGGCATATCAGTACGGGGGAGGGGAGAGGAGGTGGGGGGCAGGATTTATTTTAAAAAAGCATCAACAGACAAAATCATTAATGACAGTACCTAACATGTCACCTTGATATGCAGACTTAGTCTGACATACAGGAAATAAACATAGTTAGAATCTTAGACTGGGAAAGATATTGCCCTCAAGAGAAGAAACCATTCTCTTCTGACAGTATTTGTACACCATAAATCTCACCAATACACCAAGTACATCTCCTTAGCTGTTAAACCATAAAACAAAAAAACATCACCAGCAAGACACCACCATTTAATCCTGTTCTATGGGTGGTCCTACTAAAGCTAGAACAGTCCTTGCTAGCAGCTCCTGGTTTAGGTCAATTTGCTCTAGATATAGTTAGTCTGGGTCTGACCTCAAGCAGCTTCTTCAACCGCCAGCTCTACTATAGTGCTGTACCATGGCTGGCAGGCAGAAGGAGAAGGGACTTTCCAAGTCTTTGCCAAAATGAATCAAGAGAGCTTTGAAAAGCAACGTGCATGGTGTCTAATCTATAGACGTGTTATTCTATAGATGTGTAGATGAGGTGCTTAGGGACATGGTTTAGTGGGCATGGTGGTGTTGGGTTGACGGTTGGACTTGATGACCTTAGAGGTCTTTTCCAACCTTAGTGATTCTATGATTCTATTCTATGATTCTATGATTCTAATCGCAAGCCATCCCACTCGTAGACGGGTATTCAAAACACCTCTGCATAAAAGAGCGCTAGAAAGGAAAAAGGGTACAAGTGATTAGACTGAGAGAAATGGCAGGGCTGCTGAACTGCAGGATCAAGTCGGAGCATATAGATCAGAGATACCAACCATCCCTTTGGCCAAAGGCAGGGAATTACAGGAAGCACTATTACATGCTAAAGAGAATGGCTAGGAAAAATGAGATTAGGTTTTTGCTTTATATTTAGGGTTGAAGCAAAAGTTGTGAAAATAAATAAAGCATGTGGCAGGACTAAAGGACACTAGAAATGGAAACTAAATGTGATTTGTGATCTTTATAGTATTCAGCATCCAAACAGCTTTTAATTCTTCTTTAAAATCCTGTCAAAATCGACAAGATTGCCCCTCCCCCCCCGCTCAATTTTTTTTTTTTCCTTGTGTGGTCAAAGAAACAAAGTCATAGATTCAGCTTGTCACTAACAGATTAAAAATTAATCAACTATCTTGATCAGTGTTAAACAGCTAATTACAACGCTTGCTTTTATTCTTCCACAGTTGGAAGCAAAACTTAAAGTGTCCATGGCAATATGAAAAAAGTAACAAAGGCTACGTGTAAAGAACCTGCTTTACCTTGCTAAAACCTTGGTATCTGAAAGTTAAGAAGGACAGAGCAAATCTGCTTCTGTATACAATAAAATTCTGTATACAATTACACATGCATTTAATGAAGCTAATTGCTCTTGCTTACCATGAAACTTATCTGAAACAAATAATTTAGTTTTAGAGCATTATGATAAAAACTATTTCATTGCGAATGCTAGTTTGGGCACTGATAACCATTTGTTATGAAGAGCTGTATACAGTGGTGACTGGCATTGTTTTGCTTCACCACATAATAAAAAGTTGTGCATGATTGCTTTATTCAATTATTCAGGAATAACAAACCTGTGACACCTCTGGCAGGCCACTGGGATTCCTACAGATATATTTATAAATAAATATTTTTAGCCCAACAGGAGCATTTCTTTCAACTTCTTGTACTTTATTCTTCTGTAGTTAAGTTACCACATCTGAGGAATTAGACATCCTCCAAGTCAGGTTGTTGTCAGCTCTATTTAGTCAATAACGTCCTTTATGTTAATATTGTGAAAGACCACATGGTCATTATGCAATTCACAATTTTAAGTGTATTTAAGTTTTATGAGCTGTAGAAAAACATTTATAAAAAGTAGTTAAGACTTTGGCATTTCAACTTCCTCTCCATTCCTACAGGGTAAAGCCTAGCCTCCAAGGCCTTGTTCAGTCCCTGTTAACACGCTGTTCTCTTCGTTACAGATTACAGCAGTTCTGTAAGTTTCCCTAATTAATGCTTGGAATAATCTAAGAAGCATTCTTCCAAAAAACCACCTCCAATGTACCGCATCACATCTTTCTTTCCTCCTCAGCATAAACCTGAGGACAGATTTCACACTGACAACACCATTTTCCTATGTCCCCTCATCTCAGTTTCTTCAGAGCCCTATCAAATTAACTTGTCTTTTCATTAAGACAGAAGAAATTTGGTTGAGATACTTTCTAACCAAAGCCCCAGATCTTAAATATGCACACTGCCATCAAGACCAGCATTGTGAGTCCTCCACAACACCGGTGCTCAAGGGACACTCTGCTGATAATAGACCCCTCATCAAAAGATAAGGAAATCTCATTTAGATGCAGGAACTGAAATGGTAATGTTTTAAACCCAGCCTCCAACAGAAAACATCCCCCTCCAATATACTGCTTAAATTAGTTTCACAACGCACTTCGCAAGAAAATAAAAACAATCTTCCCTTGAGTACAGAAACCACACTAACGCCAGCACCTGCACACAACTAAATTAGATGGCTTTCAACTACTGGATAAGCAGAGCCTAGATTTTTAACTGAACCTTAAAAAGAGCCATCCAAATCCTTTTCTCTGACCAATTATCAGAACTATGAACTGTAAGCAAAAGGAGCTCAGTTGAGGAGTCTTTCAGACTCAAGTTACAATGAACTTAAAAAAAAAGAGTGTTATTTCAATGTGATTTTAGTGATAACCGCCTGGCAGTAAAGCATTACAGCAAACATCGATTTCTGAATAACTGCTAATAACTTACAGTTCTGAAAATATAAAATATGGATTACTAGGTCTGCTAAACCTGCTACTTCCCTCATCAGCTTAGGCCCATTTTTTATTTTGGGATTACATGGAATGAAACACACAAAAACAAACCACGACGACACACACACACGAGATGAGCCTTGGAAACTTACCCCTCCTGACAACTTAATCACCCTGACTTTGCTGCCGACATGGGGCACATCTCCACTACCACTGTTTGTCCGCTGCATGACAGTCCTTTTCACGCCAGGTTTCAGTTCCTGGGGCCTTGCTTGTGCTGAAGCCACTCGAGCAGTCTGTGTCGAGGGCAGCGATGCTGCAGCAGGTTTTGTCTGTAATACTTTCTGCGGCGCCTGAGGCTGACTCGGAGGTACTGTCCTAGTCTGCCTCAGCTGCTTCACTGGCTTCATCTGCTGTCCTTGATACTGCATATTCGTCCCGACCTGTGGGAAATCTGTGGGTTTGGGTTGGATATTTGGAACTACCATATCTTGCTTTTTAATGAGGAGTCTGTTTTTCACATTTTGCCTTGTCTGTAAGCCAGAGTGGGGTATGTAAGGGCTGCCATTGGTGGGGAACTCAGAGGAGTCGTCCTCCTGCTGCATGTAGGACTGTTGCGTAGAAGGTTGCTGCTGCTGCTGCTGCTGCGCAAGTCTTTCGAGCAATTCTCTCTTTCTAGCACCAGCCTGCTGCTGCCGTCTCAGCTCCTTTTGTTTCAGGATTTCTTCTCTTAGACGCTTCTGCTCTTCTATCTTCAAACGATACAATCTAGTTTCTTCATCTTCATCTGGATACTACAAAGGAAAATAAAAATGAATTTATGAAATTCTCAGCAAATGGCCAGCTTGGTCAAAACAACATTAAATTGTTGTTTCAGGTGTCGTAAAGCTATAACTCTCTGAAGAGCTTTTTATATTATCTCTGATACCAAACTAAGGCTATTAGTGGATTATATATGCTGGTAAGGTTTATTTGCTATACATTACAGACAAACAGCTCAAATGTGGTTTAGGACTTAGATATACTACTTCCTAGATGGGGAGGCGGAGGGGGGCAGGGAGCTTTAATACCAGTTGAAAAATCTTATCAGAATACAAAAAAAAAAAAGAAGTTTTACAAATTGCAACTCATTTAGAAGTTTCTAAAACCAATTAAACTATTAATATAATTCAAGATATCAAAATATGTTTCAAATGGAAAGTAACAATACGGAGGCAACCCACTGTCACACAGGTTTTATCTTGCTCTTTTCTGACAAAGTAACAAAAGGTAGGGTGGTAAATGACCTGAAAGGCCCTGATTAGAAGTATTGATTTTTCTCACAGAATTTTCAGCCTGATCTCAAACTCATTTGTCACACAATAATTGGTTATAATGAACAGCACAAGTCAATCTCTCTGACCTTGAACTCATGCACTCTCTTCAGAATCAAAATGTTGCCAAATGCAGTGTTGGAATATTAATGGTATATAGAGAATGCCTTTAATATTCCAGCCCTGGGCCCTTCTGAAAGTATTACACACCATCAAATAACCTTTTCTAAAGATTCTTCAAATTTGGCACAACGGGTTCTTACGAAAAGCTGTTTGAAATGGGAAAAAGTCAAGGAAATGCAGATTCTCATCATCCTAGAAAAGAAATCAAATTGCTCCTGTGATATAATCACATGCATTTTTCAAAATTACAAAGTACACTTTTTCATTATATTATTTTTTATTTTCAACTCTTTGAAATATTAAGTTAGAGACTTGTAGAGACTGCTTACAGATGGTGATTAGCATAACATTCTACTCGAGATATATTAATCACCCCTAACAAAAACAGGCTCTCAAAGTAACAATAGTTTGCATTTTGGTAAATTACAGCATAATGAATGCTAAAATGTTTCTCAAATATTGGGAATCAGTGATGAAGTTATTTACCTTGTAGTAACTGGGTGCAAACTCTTGTCAACACAAATGTCATTTTTTGCACATACAGGACCCAAATGTGCAACAATATTTTTCCTTTTTTTTTTTTTTTTTTTTGAAATTCCAGTGCTTTTATCCCTGGTACATCCCTGAATCCTCCCCCACCCAAGAAAAATAAGAGCAGAACAGATCCAACCATAAAGTTGGTTCACAGATATAAAAGGCCAGTAGAGTAGTATCTGTACTAGTAGAACCCAGACGCACAAATCCTGAACACTTATTTCCTTCAGATGTAACTGCTTCTTCCCTGAGCACCTACTGATAGGGATTATTACCACAGTGACTAAGAAATAGCTGCATGTCTCACACTAGAATTCTAGCCTGAAGAATGGATAAATAAGACTTGAACAAAACTGGATTTTAATTGTTTGGTTTTTTTGTTTAATATGGGCTATAGTTCTGAGATGAGGTCTAACACTGTCCTTTTTAGGAGAATGCTATACAGTAAAAGGATAAGACCCTCAAATATAGTTTGCATAGGATGACAAGATACAGATAAGCTCCAGATAGGAGGAGGACGTGCTGTTATGCAGATCCTGATGCAATGAATTAAATTTTCAGTCACTTTCAGAAACAGTAAATATCTCAATTACTGAAATAGTCCAAACAAAACCTCTTCCACTTAACTTAATGAATTAGTTTATTCACTTGCTTTGCTTTAGATCAGAATATTCTACACTTTATCTAAACAGGTTTGATGGATGCAAGTGAGCCAGTACCAAATTTACCTTTGGAGGTAGCGCTGTATTTTTTTTTTTTTATGTTCAATTGAGGGTGTCAATACCAGCAAGAATCCGCATGAGAACAGCTCTTTATCAGCTGTCCTTCATTATCATGGACCTGTCTGCTCCTATTACCATCTAACCAGTTCTGAAGGCCTTGGAAGATGTAGATCATGATCTACTAAGTACAAACCACTAATTAAAAAGCTACATATAGCAGCACAGAGATGCGTACTTTGTGGCACACTTAAATGAGTCTTGCCAGCAGACAAGGAATGAACATCCTGACGGACTCTGACCAATACATCCATGCAGCACAGACAGATACACTGATTTCAACTACACTGGCATAAACAAGGAAGACAACTGATGAACTATATTACCAACACATATGAAGTTAGATGAATGCTTAGTAGAATCTTCAGGCAACTTGATCTCAAATATAATCTGAAATTCTCCTTTCAGGAACTCAACTCAATACTGAAGAAATCAGTACAGATCCTATGAAGTCAATTCCTTTGAAAAGGGTAAGCTTTGAAATTAAGGTCCAAGAGCTCTGAGGTTACATGACAACTGCAGATCAGCCTGTTAACAGGCTACAGGTAGACCTAAATCCTTCATCTTCATAAGCAAGTTGCTACTACTGTTAAGTTCTCAGTAAAATACCCTTGCAGCTAGAGTGAGACCAAACAATATGCTGACCCTGTGATCATTAACAAAATATTTGAATCAGGAGTCAGGTTTAATGGGAATTAGTTGTGCAATGACCCAACAGTGCAGATTCGGAATGGGCAAACTCCTCACTAGGCTGAAAACAAGGGCAGTTAAATGTTCTGCTGCTTAGTCTTAAGAGCATCTTATATATATACTACACTATAATGTATGTGTGCATATATATATACACATATGATCTATAGTACATATAAGTGACCTATACTATATATTAAGGAGCTTCATCATACAGAACAGGCAAGACAGTACATTGGGTCAAGATGGAAACAGTACGCAATGCCTACTGCTAATGATTTTCATCCCAGTAGTTTAATAAGCCCAGTACAGATTTCTCCAACAAGCATAGCATTATCAAAAACAAAACAAACACCCCCCCACTCCTGCCCCACNCAACATGTGGTAGACAAAAAAAAAAAAAAAAAAAAAGAAGAGAGAAAGCAACTGGGAGAAAGTAGACATCCTTCAAAGATGTCAAAGTTCACAGCTTGTGTTTAGACGTTTCCTGCCAAAAGCAGTATTATCTGTAGGTGAAGAAGCAGAACAACTTGAAGCAGCCTTTTTCCTAGATAAACTCTTGACACTTCACCTTATTCTGTAGAAAACTCCACAACACGGAGAAACGGTATATTGTATAAGGGTCCTCCTTTTACAGGAGGCTAGAGTACAAGGCCAGAGATGCAAAGCAGTTCCCTTGGCTTTGTGGAGGGTTTTTGTTGTTGGGGTTGGGAGGGTGTGTGTGTTTGGTTTTGTTTGGTTGTTGTTGTTATTTAGGTTTGTTGGGTTTTTTTGTTGGTTTGCTTGTTTTTTTAAGTGGAGATTCTCATCTGTCTTCGAATAGTTCTTGAACACAATGTATTTCATCGTAGTTTTAAGGGAAGACCAAACCTTAGCTATAGGTTTTCTTTTGCCTTAAGATCCAAAAAGGCTTTGATGGAAAGTGGAATTTTGATGGAATTCTATGATTCTATGAAAGTGCCAAAAGAAAATGTTAAAGGCTGCTTTTCTGAGGCTTAACTGAAGAGCAGCAGCAAGAGAAGTAGCAGTCCTACATCATTCTCCAGAACTTAGAATGGCACTGTTGATTGAGGAAAAGACAGCAAAAACATGCTTTAAACCAAGGGTTTAAGTTTTCTACTGTAACTTAAATCCTAGTATCAGTAGCTTGGTTCTCATACAGTGAGTTAAAAAACCCAAACCCACACCTTTTTAAGAGGTCTGCAGGCTTTATTAGTAGTTAATAGAATTAAATGCAGAGTCATAAGAACCAGACACTGTAAATGTTCTGTTTTGCTATCAAGAAACAAAACAGGAGTCATGCAACCAGGCTCACTTTTGTCCCTCGGTAAAATGGGTGCAAGGACAGAGCAATCAAAACGGTTTGATCTGTGGCATATACACACATCTATTCAGCAGGTTTATCTTTATTTTTTCAGTTGTAACATTAGAAGCAAAAGAGGCTAGAATCATTTGTCCAAAAATTCGTGATAAGTCTTCATAAAAGCTAAGGCCATAACCAAATTACATCGTTTGGCTGCTTGCGTTCAAAATCACAAAGTATCTTAAATAAAGGCACCCACGTACACGTCACATTTCACATTACTGATGACACAGCTCCTGAACCCTAGGAAAGCATGAGTCACCCTACAAGACACAGGTGCTGCGCGTCTTGGACAAACAGGAAGAGAATTAAGAACAAGGTCACAAGTTACTTTGAGAAGCACACTGCCTTCTTGCGATCTTCCAACTGGAAAAAGACTGATAAGAAGAATATTCTAAGCACAAGGCAGGAGGCATCATTATCAAAATTTGGAAATCAAACCTATTTACACTGGAGAAAACTCAAATTAAGACATGCACAATTTTTCAGGTAGTTCATTTCCAAAAAATATGAAAAGGATTTAGATACATTTGCTCCGATAGCAATGTAGCACCTATTTTCCATATTGCACATCTTTAAAAAAAAGACAGCAACACAAAACCCAACAACCCAACTTCAAAATTTACTGGATTTGGGAGAATGGAATGTGAAGGTTTTCTTTCAGTACATCAGGGACATTAACTGCAATATAAGTAGTAGTATCAGTACACCTATAATTATGCAGCACTCTATGAATTTCTCTCCTGTTCTGAGCTCCAATATCAATTTCTTTTAGAGATTCACATCACCTTTCTACATTCCCCCCCTTCTTTAAACTCAAAAATGCTCAATATTGCCTTAATTCCTCTTTCCTAAACTGACCTCAAAAGGAGCAGAATTAGGCCCACAGTCATCAAGAATACTTTCCAATTTCACTGACAAGATGATCTTTCAAACTGAGGATATGCAAGTTTAAATCTTGGAGAGTAACAGCTATTGTAAATGGACAAAGGCATTGAAAGTCAGTATTTTGCAGCCTCACAGGAATAGGAACACAAGCATACCATTAGTAAAGTAGAAATATAGTTTTTAATCTTCTAGTCACTCAGGTTGCAAACCTTTCAAATATCTATATTGAAGGTGAGCAAAACCTTTAGTAGCCAATATTGCTATTTTTTGGGTGCTTCCTGAAAGATAGGACATTCATAAATATGGCCATTGAGTCTTCGGGAAGAAGGAGGCAAAGAAAAGTCTTAATAATTTTCCAGTTGAAGACACTTGCAAAATAACCTGCCCAATTCAGTTATGAGCAATACAGCTAGAATAGATGACAGAACTTAACTCTTTCTCATCTTCACAAAAAGCAAAAGGACAAAGTTAGCTAATTACAAGAAAAACAGTCAAAAAAGACTGGAAAACGTTACAATCTGCCTAAGGAGAGAAATGTAATACCCTACATTACAGCAATATTGAAGAATATGATTAAATGCTTGGAAATGAATGAGTGCAACAATGCTGTTTGTAGAAGTGACAGTAAGCAGCATCAGTGGACAAGACTACCGCAGCAGCACAGCTGAAAAGGGACAACTGCTACTACACCGTTGTTTGCAGAAAAGGCTCTATTTCAAGTCCACTTTGAAAGGAGGAGGGTTCTGTGTGCGCACACATTCACACACTTTTCTAGCACTTGTTAAGTGTCTACAAAGGCTTTACTTTTATGGTTAATAACAGGGAACACTAGGAGACATCATTTTTTCCATGACAACTTTTTTTTTTATCCTGTTTTGCAGAAACTTACATGAAACAGGTATCAAGCTGCTTTCAAAGACAGCTTTGACATAGAAATAAAAAGAAAGCTTTATTTGTAAAACCAAGAATTCATATGAGTAAGATTAGTTAGTATTATGACTACAGGTTTGTTAGAATATGTTTAAAACTTAAAATGGAGAGAACAAGATGACTGTTTTGTTTGGGCGGGTTTTTTTTTTTTTAAATTCATTTGATTAAGAGGAGTGAAAAATATTAATTCATTTTTCTAAACACTGCCAGAGATATTTCAGAACTAATGCCTTAATTTTCATATGACTAAACTATGAAAGAAGTTTAAGATGTTTTAGATGGGGAGGCCTGTAGCTGCTTTGCTTCAAAACTTACCTTTCAGGAATTAATGTCCTGAAAGACAGAGGCTTCTCTAAGAGACACTGCATTTTCTGTGAGTTAGATTATTCCAAGAGACTGAATTGAGGGAAAGGGGATTAAGTAATTTTTTTCAAAAAAGATCAAAATTAAAAGCTGAAAAAAGGATTTTTTTTACATTACCATTGAAAAGCAAATGCATAGGAGGTCAAACACTGCTAGCTATGAGTTTCTTTTGTGCCTCATTTGTGAAAATTAGTTATGACCATTCTTAATTCAAGAACAAGATGAAAAGCTAATCATGAGCAGCTTAAAGAGAAGACAGAATTATCACAATTAAAGCTTTCAACAGTTGTTGAAGAAAACCTGGTCCTCGAGACAAGATTCATGGTCAACTAAACTATAAAGATTTACAGTTCTGCTCAGAATAACCTGACACTCAGAAATTATGCAGGGTGCATTTAGCCATCATGTTCCTCTGGTACCTCCTGATGTTCAGGATTAACAGCACCATCAGTACAATCCTACCCACTCTCTCAAACTAACATGGAGAGTCTCCTCTAGCTTCCAGGAGGATCTGTGCAGGGAAGTGGTTATCTGTTCACACTGCATGATCCAGTGGAGCCCAAAACACTGGCACCTCATTTTTTGATTGTGCAGAGTACTAGCAGAGCAAACAGCATTTTCTCGAAAACGAAAAACTTGACAGCATCTCCTATTTTCCCTCACGTCAAAAGATTTCATAAAAGAGAGATTTTCTTCTTCAAGAGCAAGAAGCTCCATGAATGATGTAACTGCAGCCTCCTGCAGAAGTGCTCAAGACCCTAGCAGAGACTGGGCAGCCTAAAGCAAAACAGCATGAGGAAGACAGCTATCTTAAATAGCCCTTTTATTTTGAGCCATAAAGCATCATAGGAAATGGAAGAGAAGAGGTTTGCTGACTTAGAAAGAAGTGATTACCTGAAAAAAACCAACCTGATCATAATCCTGGAAGACAAAATGGGCACAACAAAAATGGGCACCATGGGTATTTCAGAGGCTTGTATCATTGATGACCTTTACACAACCTCTGTCTTTTCATAGTAGAAATTACTTCTCCTGCAAAACAGACTCACCACAGCCCTGCCAACCTTCCAGACTTTTTTTATCAATGGAGACTGGTTTTGCTATCACATTAAAGAGGAAAGTGCAACTCAGAAGAGAGGCCTCTAGTGGCACCAAAAATACTGGGTGAATAATATATTAAGTGTGCTTACACAAGTCAGACTAAAAAGCTTTAAAAAGGTGGGAGGTTTTTGTTTGTTGTTGTTTTTTAAAAAAAAAAAAAAAAAGCCTTACCTCTGGTTCAGATTTTACTTCTGATTTCGCTTGGCCCGCTGGTGTGATTGCTTTAGCTTTCATCTCAGGCCTTCCCTGCGAGTTTCCAACACCAGCTACAGACTTGGTGGCAGACATCGTGCTGGTAATGGGTTTGACCTGAGCAGCTGGGGTAGAGGTTCGCCTGTTGTTGCTCATTTCCATAGCATGTGATGGTGCTATTGGCAACTCACGCAAGTTACTATTTCTTGGAGCAGTTGACTGCAGCTGCTGATTTGGACGCTTGACAATATTTTGTGATGGTGTATTCTGAAAAGCAGAAAATCAAAAAACTGTAGAGTGGTTTGTAGTGAAGGTCTAAAGTGTTTCCTGTTTCACATTTTCATGATTTGGTTAGGTTTGGGGGAAAAAAAGCTTTTCTAAGAGGCACAATATTTTCAATGTGAAAAGAAAAATTACAGAAATGAGAACATTTTAACAATGGTTTTATTTTTCTTTAATTAAAAGCAAAGCTGAATCTCACTTGTTTAACATCTTTCTCAGAAATTGGCTTCACTGTGAAATTTATGTTCCTAATCAAAGCAATTATTCTGAACTACAGTCATGTTGTCTTGAGCACTGCTTCAGACTATTGTGCTACCCCAGCTTACCGAACAACAGAATATGCTGCACTGGAGCAAAATCACAAGACATGACTGGCACTATCTGAACCAGAGAGCTTATTAGCAGTGGTAGAGAGGCCTTCAAATTGAAAGACAGTGTTAGAGAACTGAGCTCTCGCACAATCACAGGCTACTGGCAGTTTTGAAATCTTACTAAGCAAACCTATCCTCCAAAAACCCTTTATTGCCAGTTCTTGGGCAACTGCATCATCTCTTATTGGACCCAGAGCAAGAAAAGCGCTGAAGACTGGAGGAGAAAAGAAAAAGGGAAAGATACACGTGCTATTTTTGGATGTAGGTTATAAAATGATCAAGGCAGAAAAGGAACAGGAAATGGTGAAAGAAGGTGACAGAACAGGACGGAATAAGTGGGACTGAAAAACCATGCTAGTAAGTTTTGAAAGCTGTGCTTACATGCCTGTTACCCATGCAGAACTACGCAAGGCAACACTGATGTCTGCAGCACTTACATGTCTTGGCTTCATTGGACCTTGTCGTGGCTGACACTGCATCCTGTTGTTATTTGGCTGCTGCTGCGTGGCCTGCATATGAGGCCTGAACTGTGGCTGGTTCATGGGCATCAAGGGCTGTGGTGGCCCTTGGAGATGATGATGGTGCTGCTGCTGCTGCTGGTGATGGTGCTGCTGAGGCTGAGGTTGTGGCTGAGGCTGTAATGGAGGATGCAAGGGACCCTTCACGTGAAGAGAAAGATTATTTGGTTTTAGTTTCAAGGTAATAAACTCCTGAAAAGTGGCTCCAGCCTCCCAAGTCCTCAAAACATCTGTAAGCAGGTATGGACCAGGCTAAACCAAAAATATACTAAGTAAAAAACAGACTAACAGAAGGTTAGTGCAAGGTAGTGCTACACTTAAACCTGTGTAAGTCAACAGCTGAAATGGAAAAAGACAAATGCAAGCGTTCCTATCCTCCGCCCTCTTTTCATAATGACTTTTAAACTGTTTGGGTTTTGGTGGTCTTTTTTTCTTTTCTTTTTTTTTTTCCTCCCAACATCACCAGATTTCAGGATTTCCCCACGTTCAAAACACAGGCACCATGAAAAGATCCCGCACAAAGCCCCCGCAACGTGCAGGGCCCTCCACATCACCCTGTGCATCCCCAAAACATTTACCCACTTCAAGCAGCAACTCTGCTTCCTCCCGGTTTGCGGGAGGGCCCCGGCTCCCCACCGGGCTCCGCAGCTGGGCGGCAGAGGGCGCTCCCGCCCCGCCGCTGGCCGGG
>VZTQ01014209.1:0-69002 GCA_013400755.1 Pelecanoides urinatrix
TTTTTTTTAACATGTTGTGGTTTTTTTCTCTAACCACGGGGGCTTCCGCCCTGCCGAAAAAACCCTTGTGTGCTTCAACGGAGAGGGCCCTTGCTGCTGCCTCCAGGTGACCACTTGCACGTGGGGATGGGTGATGCTTCCTGGAGCTTTGCACGTACAATAGCAACAGTTTCACCAGACTGTGAGGTGCTGGGCTGGTGTATTATTTATTTCTTCCATTGGCACTTCCTGGCTTTCCTGTTTATTATTTTTCTGTGCAAGGTGTTTTTCTATTACTCCTTTGCAAAGAAAACCCCCTTTTCCTGGGCATGTCGGATGCTGATGACTTCGATGCCATCGCTATTGTGGCTGCAATTAGAGATGAGTTATGGAAAATGGTTTAGGAACTGGGTTTATTTCACTGGGCATCAAAGCATGTTGGTGAGTGAGGAAAGCTGCTGTTAGGCCTGCTGAGATATATGAAGTTCATACTTTCATGAGGCTGTGATACTTGTGATACTACCTGAAATAGAGCAGATTTTGGCAAAATAAAGAGAAAATGGGTTTCGTTAGTTAAACAACATTACAAGGATCTCAAAATCTCATCAAGCAAATGTGAACATCAGGCTTGAGGTTCCTCCAAGGTTCTCCAGCTGTCTCCAGATGAGACGTCAGGTGATGCTACTTGTGTAGGCTCCTTCTGGTTTAAGCGGGCAGTTTGTTCTCCTTATCCTAAATGGAATTCATCCTCCCTTTTTAATGGGATAAGCTGCTCTTGGGAAGCACCTGTCTTCATGGGCTGACGGAGGAACGTAGGCAAGGAAACTGAAACCATGGGCCCACGTTTGAGATGACTAATATTGAGTCTCATATTTTCCGAGATGCTGAAGCGAGCTGGTTCCTGCCGCCCATCGGGATTGTTGTGTGAGTGCCCCCCCACTTCCATCACTATCACAATTCAGTGTCAGAAAATGAAATTTCAAAAGCATTTNTGAATAATGGTAAATTTTATTATGAATCAGTCCTGGGTACCAAACTGGAGCCCTGAGGTTCCTCTCCTGGATGTAGAGGTGTCCTTGATCTTGACATTGATTGAGCTGGTTTCCATGTGAGGCCACTGTTTCCCGTCACGTGTTTCTGCGTCACCTTTCAGAGGTCTCCTTTTCCTCTTCATACTTTTATTTGCTGAAGTGCTTTGTGACTCACCCCTACATGAAAGGTACCACCAGCCCCTGTCTCTTCTGACACTTGTCCCTTGCACTGGACAAGGATGATGTTGGGGAGGGACAGGAGATGGCTTCAGGGGGAGCTATTCCTTTCTGCTCTCTGCAATAAACTGCTAATGAATACATCCTTTTAAGGTGACAAAAGCTTATTGTCAGTGGAGACATACAGCTGTAAGTGGGCTGGCGTGGATCTGTTTTCAGAGTGGACACACTTTGTTGGCCGGAGAGGGCACCAGGGAAGCGTAGCTCCGATGGAGATGTCTATGTATGATCAGACAAAACCAGTCCTTTCCTGTGCCCCCATCTCATGTCTCCTAAACAATAAATTAGCTGGAGCAGAGATCATCTTTTTTTGGCTTCTGTGTTTAGGTATTGCTTAGCACAAAGCTGTTTCTATTTTGCATAGTAAAGCAACTAAAACACTTGCAATAGCAATTATTTGATTACAAAAAGCTCCAGGCATAAACAGGGCCTCCAGGAAAAGCTCTAATTTAAAATCAACACTTGTATAAATAATTTAGATCGGTAGATGTATGTTTTACACTGGTAACCTACTCCAAAACTGGGAGGGATAGGTGGTTAATGAGATTAATTAAGAAATCTGTTTGACTTTAGCACACTCTGGTTTGGCAGCTTGTCCTCTAGATGATATTTTACAGTAGACTTGTCATTGTTAGACTGAGGACCCAAATCAAATCAGTGAAACACTAGCATTAATAACATGTTTTATTAGTAATTTCTCTTGTAGTGCCACAGTGATGATATGACTAAGGAAGAAAAAATTCAGACAACCAGTAACTTCTGCAGAGCATTATGTAAGAGATGTCAGGAGACCGGACAGGTTGGTTGGACAGTAGAAGGTAATTTCTTTTTTCTCCCAAACCCACCAATAAGTTTCATTTTACTCATAGCTAAGGTTGTAGGGCTCTGATTGCTGGTGAACTCCAACCTAAGTTGCTTATGACCGAGGTTTATCTTTATATACTAAGGCAAGCCTAGGTCTGTATTTAGTTAATGTAAAACAATTAAACAGAAGGGGACAGGAGCAAGGAGAGAAGAGGCAAAACCACACAGGGAAGAGATAGACTGGCAAGGATCCGCATTTTTGGAATGGGGCTTGGCAGGAGGTGAGTTTAGGATTAATTTTCTCTGTGCTTGCTTACATCCATTTAACAGAGAAGACACGGGAAATGAGGGGGAGCTTGGGGCATCAGAGATGGAGGAGGTGCTGAGTTTCAGATATGATTGATTTCATAGTCATTTTGTGGACAGATCAGTGACTTTTGCACAGTGGTAAGAAACTCTTCAGCTTCTTAGTATCAGTAATATCAGACATTGCATGGATGTCACACTATTGTTTGACTGGCAGCTCAGGACATGGGAGTTCTGCTGTGATGGTTGGTAGACACGAAAGTAGCATCAAAATGGCGGTGCTCTATCAGGTCCATTGTTTCTGTTGCCCATGGTATCTCCTCGTAGTGCTTCAGAAGGACTTCCCATTGCTAAGCAATGATGCAGCGTTGCTGATGATGAGCAGGTGCTGCTTGATCCCTGCAAAGTGATCAGTTAGCGATAACTCAGGGTGTGACGCTGGATTGTGTTCACTTCAGCGTTGCCGATTCTTCCTGTTGTGAACCTTTGAAGGATCTCTTTCATAAGGAGGAATGGAAACTTTTAATGAAGATTTCAAGATTTAGTTGCAAATCACAAACTTCTGTTTCAAACGGAGGGAAAAAAACAGTGTTGAGACTTTAGCATACGACTTTTCCGGTGTGAAATGAAGCTGTGGTTTATGAGCAGCTTGCTGCCCCCCTTTTCTTTGCAAAGCTGCAGCACTGAAGGGGTTTGGAGAATGTCAAGTGCATCTGTCACACACCAGACACTCACACACCATCTTTCCACTGTAGCTGCATGTTTCCAATTCAGTGGCCAACACTGAACTCTCTTCTGGGTACTCTTAGCGTAAACATCACATACCTTAAAATACAGTATGCAAACCACAAACACTCCTGCGCTCTCATCTCTCCACAGTGTGGACTTTTAACCTGATTACTGGGTCGAAAAATCTGCCCTATCTCCGTGCTTGTCAATACCTCAGCGGAGCGTATGATACAAGAAAACCTGAATGTGTTGAGGGTTTTCCTTCCACAGGCTTCTTGCACCTTCTCTCTTGATGCTGCAGAGCTGGTTTGTGCAGACATTTGGTAAATCAGCAATCCATGATGGCATCTTTTGGGGACTGGTGACAATTTACTCCGCCAGCGCCACAGCTGGAGTTGGCAGCAGGCAGGTTGGGCTTTTTGCAGCTCCAATCTCCTAAATACCACAGAGGTTGAGTCGAGAACTACGGAAAGACTTTGTATTTTCTAGCACTGAATATGGGCTTTCCTTAGGAAAAGGAAAATCATCTGTGTAGCTCCAGTGTATGATTTTTTTTGTCTGAAGAGCAGTTCCAGTCATCTTTAATTCATCAGCTGGGCTTGTTATCTCACTTCCAATTCCCACAATCAAATTTCTGTTGGAAACAAAAATCTGTCCTCCTAGTTCAGCCCCTTGCCAGGGTCTCATACCCAGGGAGCTGACTTCTGTCTCCATCAATCCAGAGTCTTCTCATGTCTGGTCTCCTTCCTTGCTGCACATTGACCTTCTTCCCTGAAGACCCTGGGCAGGAAAGCCTGGTGGAGGTACCGCAGGGAGTTTCTGGGCCCATCTGTGTGGTGCAAGAGGACTTCACCACAGCAGGGTATTGCTGTGCATCTTTACTGTTAACATCCTTGAGAGCAAACTTTCATTTCCATAGTTGGTTACAGCCAGTGGAATGGAGGAAGTGTTCCCATTTCTGATTATCCACCCCTCCTGCTGACAGTGCTGGCAGTATGGAAACTCATGGCTTGCTTGAGATTACTTGCTTCATTCATTTTGTGGTCCTATTAATAGCGTTGGCTGGCTTGTACAACTTGTTATTTCTTCCAAATGTTGCCGAAATTTTGCAGAATTATTTCTTTCCAGAAAAAAACCCAACCCTTGCTGGGGAATTAGACCTGTAAGACGCAACTCTAAGCCATGATAACTTGTTCAAAAGAGGCAGAGGGGAGAAGAGATGGCTGCATCAAAAAGCAGCAGCTCTCCCGTCATCAACAAAACAAACTAAATTCGATGTTGAGAGTTTTGCTTTTAACAGCCTGATCCCAACCATTACTGTGGAGAGAAGTATATGATTACTCTTTCCATACCTCTTCTCCTAGAAGTACCGCTCCCACTCTTCGGGGTGAGTTTGTGAGTGTTGGACTCCGTAGCCATATAACAACTCATATTTAAAACATATCCTTCAAACGTTACTTTTATGCACATTGATTTACTTGCTTTTATGTATTGTAAACATAGAACTGCAGAAGGATCTTTCAGAGACTGGGCAGTACAGGGGTAGGTGAAATTTGGGGTAGGTGAATGTGAAGTGATGCATGCAAGGAAAACCAGTCCTGGCTTTGCTATAAAATAAGGAGGCAAATATTGCCACTCAGGGGTGAAAATTTGGGTTAAGACAGGTATTACCACGGAAACACCAACTCCGTGCCCAGCAGGAAAAGCAAATCAGATGCCCCTGTACTCGGCGCTGGTGAGGCCGCACCTTGAGTACTGTGTTCAGTTTTGGGCCCCTCACGACAAGAAGGACATTGAGGTGCTGGAGCGTGTCCAGAGAAGGGCAACGAAGCTGGTGAAGGGCCTGGAGAACAACTCTTATGAGGAGCGGCTGAGGGAACTGGGGTTGTTTAGTCTGGAGAAGAGGAGGCTGAGGGGAGACCTCATCGCGCTCTACAACTACCTGAAGGGAGGTTGTAGTGAGGTGGGGGTTGGTCTCTTTTCCCAAGTAACAAGTGATAGGACGAGAAAAAACGGCCTCAAATTGCACCAAGGGAGGTTTAGATTGGACATTAGGAAAACATTCTCTACTGAAAGAGTGGTCAGGCCTTGGAACAGGCTGCCCAGGGCAGTGGTGGAGTCACCACCCCTGGAGGTATTTAAAAGACGTGTAGATGAGGTGCTTAGGGACATGGTTTAGTGGGCATGGGGGTGTTGGGTTGACGGTTGGACTCGATGACCTTAGAGGTCTTTTCCAACCTTAATGATTCTATGATTCTATGTTAGCAGGTAGGAAAGAAATTGGGTATAAAACAGAGAACACAACTATGTCATCGTGTGGTCCAATGGTCCAATCCATGGTCAATGCATGGTCCAATGCACTGTATAAATCCTTGAATACTGTGTCTTGGTCTCACCCCCTCATTTCAAAGAGGGGACTCAAAAAAGAAGTAGTAGGACCAGAAAAGGTTCAGAGAAGGGCAAAATGGAGGATCAGAGGTCTGAGATGGGTTTTGTGTAGGCGGGCTAGGAGTCTTTAGCCTGAAAACATGATTTAAGCGGATATACACTAAAGGTCTCCAGAATCGTGAGTGGCTGGGAGGGAGTGGAGAGGGATTGATTATTCACTGCCTTTTCCAAACCAGAAAGTAAGGGGCAGCAGATGAAGCTGATGTTGGTGAGGCTGAAAGCAAATGAAGTCATCCTTCACCCGCGGATGTCCCTGCCAAAGGACACTGAAAATGCAGAGCCTGGACAGATGCTTGGAAGAGAGGTCCATTGTGGGGTACTCAATAGATAGCGACAGAAAATCCTCTTAGTTAAAAATAGTCTGAATATTAAGGGAAAGCATCATATATAATTGTCTTGTCCTTATTATTCCTTACCCATTTGCTCGTAACCAGTGTTGGAGACAGAATAGTCATCTGGACAGACCTTTGCTCTGAACCAAACCAGTCATTTTTATATTCTTAACTATGAGATCTCATTACAATGTGTCATTTTAAGGAAGCCATTTGCTGCAAAACTCCACATCCATTTCCTCTGAAACGCTATTAATTTTCCAATTTTCTCATTCTTTAATGCAGAACACTTAAATCTTCTTTAACTGTTGGCCCTGCACAAGGACATTTATCCCAAGAACGGATCCTGTGGTTCTCCATAGCTCTTCCAACATCTCTGCGCTCTGCACCGCAGATAGTGAGAGAAAAGGGCAGGGTCCAACTCTTTCATGTGGTTACCATTGCATAGAGAAAGAAACCATTTTCTGGGTGTGTATACATTCAGGATATAGGAGATACATACACATGAACTGCCTATGGCTTTCCAACCTGTGTCTCCAGTTGTGTGAGCAGGAAGATAATGGGCAGGAGATGGTTTGAGCTTCATGTGGCTCCAGCCCTTCAGGGCAGCAACACCCAGCCCTGCAGCCCCTGTGTCCACTTCCCCCTCTGCTCATGGTGGGACAGGAATCTTTCCACAGCCCTTTGGGACTCTCCCTTGCTCGCTTCGCAGCCATGAGCGGCACAGGGAAGGAGAAGGGGCTATATCACCAGCTCCTCCATGGCGTGCCCACCCATAAATGACACCGCTGAGGATGCTATGGCCGTCTTTAGTGCATCACACCCCTTCATCCCTCCAGCAGGGAGCATTGGAGCAATTCTGTGGTTACCTGGGACCTTGAGCAAGACACCTTTGGTGCTGGGAGAGGGCAGAGAAGGCAGGTGAGTTTTTCTTTTCTCTATTTTGCCCCTCCAGGCTGCTCTGAATGCCTCTTGGAAGAGACATAATGGCCAGGAAAGATGTCTGACCCTGGCCAACTAGCACAGTTTGTGTCCCAGCTTTGGGGAGGTGAGAAGAGACCCAGGTTTGGAGACTGGAGAAATTTGCACGGCGGCAGCTGCCTTCCCCTGGCATCTCCTTGGGGATGGCAGCTTGCACTCTGTGCAGTGGGATGTGACCCACTTTTCTAAATTATATCAAAATTATCCTGGCTATGGTAGCAATGGGTGAGTCAGGTTAAAACCAAACGACCTGAGGAAAGGCATATATTTTAGTAATGGCTGTTCCACTGCTGCTCTGACTTGTTTCCTCCTGCATCGAGATGACTTGAGACAGATATTTTAATAACAGCAGCATCATTTGCAGCTTGTTGCTCAGGGCAGGAATATACAATCCCAGCCTCCAGGAATATTTTGTCTCAATTTTTTTGAAGAGACTGATAGGAAATATCCCAACTTGAACTTTGCATTCTGTGCTGATATTAAGGGATCATGTTTTGAAGCCCTGCGGTTGGGTGTCAGCACAGCCTAGCACCTCTCCCTGAGACATCAACCAGCGAGTTTACCTCGTGCTTATGCGGGACAACGATTGCACCTTGAGCTGTGCTGAGGAACGGCAGCGGTTCTGCCCATGAACCCTGCCTGCAAGCCGACTGCAGGTCCCCCAGCAGCCCAGCACCTCCTCCTGTGGTGGGACCTGAAGAGACGTCAGATATGGTGGGACTTGGCTGTGGTTTCTGCCACGGGCCGCAGGGTGACGTGGAAGAGCAGCGCTCACCCAGCTCCTCCGAGGATGCCCTGCCTGTCCCCGGGGGCAGCAAACCCAGGGTTTGTGCTGCATTTCGTGCAGCCCCGGCTCTCCATGCTGGGCGGGAGCAAAAGGAAACGTGGTGGGTGAGATCACACCTGTAGCTCTGGTGAGAGAGATGTCTCCTAAGCCACAGCCCTCCTCCCTGCCCAGCCTCGTGGGGAGGGCAGTTTTCCTGGGGAGGGAGGTTGGTTGCACTACATATTTTGGTGCCCAACCCCCCGTCTGGACGTTTTAACCATGAGCAGAGAAGAAGAGCAGAAAAAACACGAGGTGGCTTGCACCTCGGGCTGGGTAAGGCTTGCTCCATCGTGCTTGCAGGGTGGAGGAAGGTGTGGGGTGGGACGTGGGGCTGACCGCAGCAGGTAGAGTGCTGGTGGTTGGCACCGGCTTGTGGGCTCATCGCTTTGCTTTGGAGACATCCAACCATCCAATCAGGCATTTTTTGGTGTTCCCTGGCAAAGCTCAAGCCTTTGGAAAACTCAGTGTTGCAAAACTTCACCTGCAGACACTTACGATTTCTGCAGGATCAGGTTTTCTGCTGCGTGATGCAGAGGCTCGGTCCAGTTTGGGCCAGACAAAATTTAGCCCTTACTCATTGCCCGACCCAAAAAAAGCCAAGGAGAGGAGCTCCTGGGCGCCTGTGCCAGCCTGGCTGCCTGTGGGCTCCCACCCCAACAAGGAGCTTCTTGGAGAGGATGGAGAGGGCTCTGCTATTTGAGCAGGTTTCCTTTTCATATTGACTGCCAGCTGCTTTCCATGACTCGTCTTAGGGTTTTTTGGGTTTTTATGTTAAATGAACTAGGTAAGTTGGTTGTGCGAGATCCCCATTGCAACAGCACATAGATTTGTACCTGCTTATTTTGCTGTTGTATCTGGCAGAGAAAAAATTCTGTGCTGATGCCATCGTTGGGATTTTTTGGAGTGTTTCACATCTGGTTTTAATTTATTAACTAGATCAGAAAGTGCAAATAGTAATAATGATATTCCCCTGCTTAACAACGTGTTGCAGTTCCCCTTCATACACTTGTATATCTTAAAGGCCAAAATAGAAGTCGATCTTTAGCAGAAAAAATGAATGGCTAGGGGGGGAATATTAAACCTCCTGTCCTGTTGCAAACATTTAAAGCATGGGGAGAGTTTTGGTTCATGTGAAAGAACTACTGGTGTATCATCAAAGTGATCTTTCCCATAGCAAGGTGGTAGAGAAGCAAAATACATAGCTTGTACAGATTTATTATTAGCTTGCTCTGATATGTGCTCCAGTTAAATGAATGCTGGAATAACAAATATTTGTATATAATTCCACAGAAGCTGCAGATCTCACCCTGAGTGCATACAATATAGATATATTGATATACACAAATATTTGTTGTTTCAGCAAATAACATTTAATTTAATAACCAGAAATAATATTAAATGAAAATTATAATACTATTAAAGAAGCCATTTCTGGTTTATATAAACCAGAAATTTAATATATTACTATTTCTGGTTTATTGAATGGAATGCGATAAAGCCAGGGAAATATGGGCAAGAAGTAGTTATGCTGCCTGAAGGTAGATTTTGTTCCCCAGTGTTTTTTTTTCTATAGGTATCTGTCAATCTATATAACTATCAATATATATATAATAACACATATATAGCTATATATATAATATATAATATATTAAACCAGTATCTGTAATATGGTTATATATAATATATTTAAAATGTAATATATAATACAACTCTGGAATATATTATATATATTTAACTGCAACATATAAGTTACAATACAGCTATATATAATAATATATAGTTAGAAAATTTTCAATATAAAAACCTGTCAGTATATATGACACAATATTTCTATATTTAAGGTTCCTGTAAATTGTTTGATACGTGACACAGCGGAGTGGCCAGGTGAGCTGGTGTGTGCTGGGTGGTGGGAGGGCTTTTGTGCGTTGGATGCTTCTGAAAGACGGGGAAGAGAATTGCCCGAGCCCCTGCTCGGGCGTGCGTGTATAGGGCTGTGTCAGTGCACTAACGGGATTCAGGAGAAGCAAGNCAACAGCACATAGATTTGTACCTGCTTATTTTGCTGTTGTATCTGGCAGAGAAAAAATTCTGTGCTGATGCCATCGTTGGGATTTTTTGGAGTGTTTCACATCTGGTTTTAATTTATTAACTAGATCAGAAAGTGCAAATAGTAATAATGATATTCCCCTGCTTAACAACGTGTTGCAGTTCCCCTTCATACACTTGTATATCTTAAAGGCCAAAATAGAAGTCGATCTTTAGCAGAAAAAATGAATGGCTAGGGGGGGAATATTAAACCTCCTGTCCTGTTGCAAACATTTAAAGCATGGGGAGAGTTTTGGTTCATGTGAAAGAACTACTGGTGTATCATCAAAGTGATCTTTCCCATAGCAAGGTGGTAGAGAAGCAAAATACATAGCTTGTACAGATTTATTATTAGCTTGCTCTGATATGTGCTCCAGTTAAATGAATGCTGGAATAACAAATATTTGTATATAATTCCACAGAAGCTGCAGATCTCACCCTGAGTGCATACAATATAGATATATTGATATACACAAATATTTGTTGTTTCAGCAAATAACATTTAATTTAATAACCAGAAATAATATTAAATGAAAATTATAATACTATTAAAGAAGCCATTTCTGGTTTATATAAACCAGAAATTTAATATATTACTATTTCTGGTTTATTGAATGGAATGCGATAAAGCCAGGGAAATATGGGCAAGAAGTAGTTATGCTGCCTGAAGGTAGATTTTGTTCCCCAGTGTTTTTTTTTCTATAGGTATCTGTCAATCTATATAACTATCAATATATATATAATAACACATATATAGCTATATATATAATATATAATATATTAAACCAGTATCTGTAATATGGTTATATATAATATATTTAAAATGTAATATATAATACAACTCTGGAATATATTATATATATTTAACTGCAACATATAAGTTACAATACAGCTATATATAATAATATATAGTTAGAAAATTTTCAATATAAAAACCTGTCAGTATATATGACACAATATTTCTATATTTAAGGTTCCTGTAAATTGTTTGATACGTGACACAGCGGAGTGGCCAGGTGAGCTGGTGTGTGCTGGGTGGTGGGAGGGCTTTTGTGCGTTGGATGCTTCTGAAAGACGGGGAAGAGAATTGCCCGAGCCCCTGCTCGGGCGTGCGTGTATAGGGCTGTGTCAGTGCACTAACGGGATTCAGGAGAAGCAAGCAAAAATTGGGATTTTTTTTGCAGCTGCTGGGACATATCTGGTTTTATACAGCAGCAGAAAAAGACATTTGGAAATTCCCATTTAACAGGTCCGGTCTGGATGCCTAGCAGTCCTGCTGTGAATCTGTTTTTCCTGCCAGGAGGAGGTATTTCATAAGCAGCTACCATGCACGGAGCTGTTCTGGCGAAGGATAAATCAGAAGGAATTTAAACAGCACCCACGGATATGTCTCTCCTTTCCCTTTGCACAGAATTCAAGTTTAATCATTTAATAGAGCTGTTTCTCATCCTTTCTCCGTCAGCATGCCCAACTCAGCTGTGTTTATGACTCTGCAAAGTTCTTTTTTTATATATTTAGGAGCTTTAAAATCAGATATAGCTTCTGATCTCACCAGCTTGTTTTCAGCTGAATGTTTTCAACTGCACCCGATTTATACTTACTTGTTTGTATTATAAAAACATGGGCCCTTCACATAAAATGACTGGGCAGGTTAAAAGAATAAAGAAAAATTGGGCACTGCCATTATTAGATCAGCAGCTGTGATATTCTGGAAAGACAGACTATTTTTTTTTAAATCCATTTACAGTAGTTTTACAAAAATGTGAAGACTATTTACTGCAATGCCTGAAATATCTGGATATCTGCTCTGCTCCCTGTCCCTTGGATATTTTAATGCTTTCAAGATAGGCATGCACTATTCATTGAAAGAACTGTAGTCTTTTTTTATAATATAGAACATAGACTATATATTCTATACAGAATATATAGAATATAGAATATATATAGAATATCAATATAAATATAGAATATAAAATAATATAAAATAAATAATAAAATAATGACGGATTATTGCAACATGTAATTTTTGACCTCTTTTGCAGTTCCTTGCCTGATGATTCGTGCGGGTGGGCACGACATAGGTAACACTTTGTACTTAAACCCCTAGATCTGCAAACCCCTCCTTGTCCTATTCAAAGGAGGGTTTTTTGCCTTTGTCCAAATTTTTGCAGCGTCTCCTTTTGTCATTGAGGTGACATCATTTATTAACCACTCACATGAGGGTTTGGGGTTATATATAAAATGCCATTATTTTCCTTTCTAGGTACGGATGTTCCTTGCTGCGGGGAAGAGGGCGACAGCAGGAGATGGGAGAAGGCTGGTCCATCCTCGGAAGGAAATGAGGAATAAATTAGGGACAGGACATGGCAGCAGGGGTGACATTGTGATGGGTGACGCTGTTACCCGTAACTCTCCCTCCGTGGATCCGGGCACTGTACTATTAGCAGAGGTGCACAGAAATATTTTCTCCTTAGTTGTCATGATGGTACCATCCCTTTTCCCTCCATGTGCCACAACTCGGTGTCCCTGACCCTTGGCTGGTCTTGTCATCGTGCTCTCAGCACAGTGACGAGGTAGGAAAGAAAACCAAAGAAGTTGCAGATTATCAGGGGACCGGGCTAATGTTCTCAGACATAAAAGCATCTTTTTATTAGTGCTTCTGTCTCTCTCTTATATATGCTCTGGGAAATGGGAGGTGACTCTTTTCACCGTCTCTTGCATTTGTGAAATGTGCTGCTAAAATCTCTCTGAGGTTTACTGTCTTAAAACACCCTGTAGATGATTATAGGAATTACTACAATTTTTTCATCATTTCCATTGCTAAACTGCCTAAACCTGTGTTTCAACAGGACACGTAGCATCCTTGACTGTTGCTGTCCTCTCCTGTTTTCATTGCATGCAGATGATGTGGAGGTTGGGTTTGGGTTTTTTGTTTGTTTGTTTGTTTTTTAAATTTATAAAGGAACAATGAAGCCAAACGGGGGAATTCAGGGGTTGAGCATATTCTTTGCTGCCTGTTACAATTATTCACTGGCGGGCAGAGAGCCGAGGGGTAAATCCCCATCTTTTGAACGGTTATTATTGGAGTAGGGATAATCGGGTGGCTGAAGTCTATCAAGGCAAGGTGCCGTCCCGGGGGTTTCAGCGAGGGTTGGACACTGTGGGGATGGTGCATGAGCGTGGGATGGAGGGAGGAGGAGCGGACTGGGCAGGGTTATCCCCGAGCCTGCTCACCTTCCCGTGGGAGAGGAGGATTGGGCTGTTGCTGCCCAGACCTGGCCCCTGCTTGGCTGTGGGAGGCCATCTCCTGCGTTGGGTGAGAGGTGGGAGAGGTGAAGCAGGGATGGACATTAAGGTCAGGATGCCTCAAGCGTGGGCAACGGAGCTGGGATTTCAAGAGCAGCTGCAGGCAGAGGGAAAAAACCTGTGTCTGACATAATAAACCTTTGCCTATGGCAAGTTCCAAAGAGGTATCCTTATAGCTGTCCTGTAAAAAATACATATCATAAAAATCATCTGCTCCTGGGGTGAAGCTCTGCACACTGAATGCTTGCAGGGTAGAAAAACGATGGGTTTAGTTCATTTGAGCTTTCACAGAGGCTAAAAGATGCTGGTGTATGATGTGTCAGAGGCAGAGATGCTCAGGGACCCATCCCTGCCCAGCTGATGGTGGGATGGGGTCTAGGGTCGGTGTCCCCTGAGCCATCAGCTGGGTGGCCTGAGACCCTGGGTGAGCATCGCAGCCCAGGAAAGCCGGCTCGGTGTGCGCTGCTGCTGGCTTTGTTACTGCATCATTTAGGGGAAACATCCGTCTCAAGGAGCACCCACGGCCGAGTTTGAGACTGAGCATTCTGGAAAAACCTATTTTTAAAGTGGAGAGTGGCAGTGCCCTGTGGCTGGGAGGGGAGGGAGGGTAAGGCCAGAGGGATGCTGCTGTGCAACTGTGATGTTTTACACCCATACAAGCTCTTCCCACATCCGCGTCTGCCCCGGCCCTGGGGACGCTGGAATCACATCAGCCCTTGGCTCATGGGCAGCTGTAAGGACACACGCAATGTGCAGGACAGGAGATCCCTGCTGCTACCCCAGCAGTAAAAATAGCTGCTGGCTTTCCCAGCCACGCTGGGGACAGGAGGTGCCTGGACCACCCTCCCCTTGCACTGACTGCAGGTGATACAGCCTTGCACCGGTGCCCGTGTTTGAGCAGAGGTGCAGGGCTAGGGATGCACCCGCGGGTGAGCACCCACCCCCTGCGCTCGGCAAGGCACCGAATTCCCAGCCCCGCATCAGCCTTGCAGCTCTGGGCAGGGGCTGAGCCTTCTTAACATCCCTGGGGAGACCTACTTTGCTTCTGGCGTTGCCCGGGGCTCAGCACACGCAGGTACCGCTCAGGGCTCGGCACGCGTGGGCATCGCTTGCAGCTCAGCACATGGGAGCGTCTCTCGGGGGCTCAGCACGCTCAGGGCAATTCTTGCTGGCTGCGCCGTGCCGCTGGGCTCAGGGCCAGCCCCCGGCTGCCTCCGTTTGCTCTCGGAGGCGGTGGTGGCCTTCAGGCTGCGCCAGGTGTTTGGCCTTGCCTACATCGCTTTGTCTGGCTTTCCTCTCCCACTCTTGGCTGTTTGTGGTCTCCCATGGGAGAAGACACCCTCCCAGACCTGCTCCCCCCGGAGTTTTTGCTCTGCTTTAACTCTTGCTTGGGCAGAGGCCGTGGTTCCTTGCTCCCCACGCAACCTGTCCCTCACCGAGCAGGGCCACAAGACACCAGCCTGCAGACCAAAATGGCTGAGCGATATATTCATTATTGCTAACGAACATGCCTGTACAGGGCCTTTACAGGCTGTGCAGTGACCTGTCCCTGCGTCTGCCGGTTGCTCTCAAGTGTTCGTTACCAAAGTCTTATCAACCAGCGTTAGCAGGAGGAAACCAAAAGCACCTTCGTGCTGTCCTACAGATGAACGCAGAGGAGAGCCAAGGAGCTCACAGCATCTTTCCAGCCCATCTGAATCCCTTTGGTACGCCAGCCCCGGTGCCCCCAGTGCAGAGCCAGCCGTGGCGTTCGTCCTGCTCAGCACCCTTTCAGAAATGCTCAGCATGCTGCAGAATCCAGCCTGAACCTTTTGCCAGCTGTTGCGTCAAGGAAAAATGTCGTGGTCCATCGTAGGAAAGAAATGTCTGTCTTGCAGTGCCAGCCCATGTCTGCCTCCTGTAACGTCCTTCCTGGGTCACATCCAGGCAGGGCTCAGCACTGTGCAGGGGAGGGTCCGTAGTTTCTCCCTGCCTGCCCGAGGTGGGGGGAACCGGTGGGATTTACTGCCTGTGGATACGAAGCCACAGCCTCCACCGCAGACCTGGGGAAAGATGGTGTCCATCAGCCCGGGGACCCCCTCCCAGCTCCCCATCCCGCTCCCGGGCTGTCCTGGGGCCTGACACCCCGCGTTGTGCCCCAGGGCCAGTGGGATGCTTACGGTGGAGGCGGTAGGCGGTGGGGACCAGGCTCAGCAGGAGGACCAGGGCGGTGGCAACCAGAGGGACCCAGACCAGGGGACTGCAGGCACCTGGAGAGCAAGAGGGAACATAGTGTGGAGCCGCTCCCCCAGCTCAGTGCCCAGCATCATCCTGCCCCGGCTGTTTTGGGGGATGAAGGGTGGGGTGGGCAGGGCAGAAAAGCAAGGCAGGTCCTCAGGAGGAGTGGAGGACATGACCATCACCCTGGGGCATCCCTTGGAGGATGCATTCCACCCCGAAGGCATTGCAGGAAACTTAGCTATAAGTCACAATAACCTTTTTTGTGGTGTCCTCTCTGGCATGGGAATTCACCATGCCTGCAGGACTGACGCTGCACCTGCAGGGGCTGCACAGCCAAGGGACGGCAGAGCTTAGGCAGAGCTAAATGGAATTACATCCTGGCCCCTAAAGCCTTGTATATCCCAGGGATCCAATCCTAAAGGCAGAGGTCAGCTCCATCCAAAGTGGTGGGTCTAGGTGGACCTGGATGACCACCCCTGCAGGGTCATGTTGCGGGTGCCACCACCCCAGGACAAACTCCAGCTGAACCCTGGGGACCCCCAGGAGCTCAGCAAACCCCTTTTGCAAGGCAGCCTGAGCCGACCCGGTGCCGTACCTTTCTTGCCAGCAGCTTTGCTTTTGGTTATGCATCGCACGGGCTTTTTGGAGAGCGGTGCCTGAGTGGTCTTTGGAGGCAGAGGCAAAACATCAACTGGTGGGTAAGGAGGAGAAGAGGATGGTTAATATGGCACCAAGTGCAGTGGAGGTCTCAAAGAGCAGGCAGGAGGGGCTGGAAATTTTGACTTTTACAACTAGCCCCATCCAGGGACCTGGGTCATCCAGAGGGGCTGGGAGCTTGACCTGAACCTCTCGGTGGCCACAGAAGTTAGCAAGAGCTTGTAAAAGCATTAATAATACAACATACCAGGCAAACAAGGGCAGAGGGTTAAGGCAGGGAAAAAGGAAACTTCCTCGAGCTACATTTACTGCCAGGCACCATCTCATCAGCATTGCATGAAATCACAGGTAGTGGGAGATCTCAGTAGCAGTGGGAGGTTTTAAGGGATCCCTGGGTCTTTTCCATATTCAGATTGCTCTAATCTTTGCTCAAAATTGGATTTTTTTTTTTTCCCCCTGATAAAATGAGGGCAGGATTTATTATGATGTATCTGAATTACAACGGAGCACATTCATCTCTCTGTAAAGTTGTTCAGGAAAATATCCCAGTAATGTCATTAAATAGCTGTGTACCTGACTGCTCAAACTCCACTTATTCAAAATTTTGGGTGATTCAAAACTATTTTTTTTCTACTTCTACCCAGAACTGAAATTCCTATGGAAACCACCATTCTTTTACATGGAAAGGTGAGACATCAGGTGCCTGGGATTTATCTGGATGACTTCTCCCTTACATTATAATAGACATAAAGAAAAGGAACTTAAAGACAATTTGTTTTCTCATGTGTACGAAAGGAAAAAAAGAAAGTATCCAGCAAGGCCTGAGTCCTCCCAGAGCACCTGCTGGTGTTTAGTTTTAAATTGGAGTGTCCTTGATGCTGAATTTCAGCCCTGTTTTTCATGCTTTGCTTTGCACATAGATACGTGCCCGGTTGATAAGAAACAGTTCTCTTTTATCTTAAACCAGCTTTTCTTTGAGCCAGCAAGAATCCAAAAGGGTTTTCTCAGCCAGCTCAAGGTGCAGGGCATATTTGCAAAAAAACCAGAAAGGTTGGGGTACTGGGGATGATTTAGAGCCAGCAACCGTAGCAGCATCTTGTTTAAAGAAGTTATTTGTCTTCCTAAAAGGCTGCAAAGAAAGGTGTGAATCCTACTTCAAACACATTAGTTTTTCTACACCACCTCCTGCTCCATGGTCAAGGGGAAAATGGGCTGAAAAGAGCTGTTGTATGACCCGGGGTCTGTAAAGCATCACTCCCCCAGTGCCACCTGCAGATAGATCTGATTTCTGGTTGGAGCATCCCGGTGATGGTGAGTTGTGAGCTTTGAGGACTAAATCCCAATTCAATCCTTTATCTGAAGGACAGGTTTGAACCTGCAGTCAGACCCACCCCGGCGATGCGAGGGGTGATGTCCTCTGGCCTTGATGCTCCTCTTGTCACTTGGAGGAAGGGTAAGGAAGAACCGGGGTGCGGGAGGACCTGGGAGCTGAGCAGGGCACATATCCAGCCTCTCATCCAAAGTACCACAGGGGATGAGAAAAACGCAGGGCATGGCAATATTGGGGGCTGAGCGGATTTTTCCTGTGGAAATCCAAAGCCGCTAGGATCAACACGGTGCTCAAGGCATGACCACAGCAGAGCAACCGCTGGTGGCATAAGGTCTATCACACGCAGCTGACCTAAAATATAGCTATTTTCTGTATTTTCTGACTTCTCCAGCCTCATAGGTCTCTTCAGGAAAACCCCAGAGCCCCAACCTTGCATCTTAAAATTGGGAAGGGTCTACCAACACGCATCACCCCTTACCCAGGGGACCTCATCGCAGCCTGCCGGTGGCACATTTTGGAGCCCCAGGGGTGATGCTTACCCACACCGAGCCGTGTCCCACTGCCCAGGAGGAGCTGGGAGGACTGGGAGATGGAGCAGTAATAGGTGCCGTTGTCCGAGGCGTGGAGGTGGCTGATGTGCAAGCTGTAGGAGGTGTGGGAACTCGCCCCATGGACACTAAACTTGTCCTGGCTGATGTTTGCGCCGTACGTGGCTTTGCCCAACGGGTTGGAAAATATCAAGAACTCGAAATTTTGCCTCTCCTGGCTCCAGCGGTACCAGTACACCCCGGCATGCTCCTTCTTCAGCTCACAGATGATTTCTGTTTTATTGTTAGTTTGGGCTAAAATATGCTCTGGAATCTGGGATAAAAGTAGATTTGTACAGAAACCTAAGAAAAAAGAGACAGAAATACATAGTTATTATTTTCTTTTCATTATTTTTCTTCCATGCTAAGTACAGATTTTCTTTGTGAGCTTAATAAGATCAAGCACTCACAGACCAGGGGATCACAGCAGCGAGAAACAGGAGCATCTTTATCAGGCTGCTCCCATATTCCCTCAGAAGCCTTTTTGGGTTCCCCGGCTATTTTTTGGTCAAGCCTAGTTTTATGGGTAGAGTTTGCCCTGTAAACACCCATCTAGGGAGGAGGCTCAGTGGCAGGGAGAGGGATGGAGGGATGATTTTGAGGGTGTTCTCGGGGATGTATGTGCAAGGAAGAGCATCCCCACCTGCTCCTGTGGATGCCCCTCTCCTGCCCTCCTTTTCTCTCTCATTTTTCGGAGAGGCTTCACCTCTCTTTCAATAGATTTTTTTTGAGCCTCACTTATTTGCCAGATTTTTGTTCTAACAGATGCAACACCAATAAACTTCATCTCAGGTGCAGAAAAAGACCAAAAAATGGGCAAAACATCTCAAAATGAGCCAATTTGATATTAGTTTTCAGATTACATTATTTTCGTATGAATTTTGAGACCTGGGGAAGGAGAGGGAGTGAGGGGTAGCAGTGGTCGAAAGCTTTGGTTTGCCATCGCATCGCCCTGTTTGGTCTTTGCAGCTTTTTTGGAAATTATCTGAGTTGTGTTTGGCCCGGGCAGATGTGAGCGGTGTCTGCGTGTGAGCGAGGATGTGTCCTTGTGCAAAGGATAACAGGTGACTTGTGATCCCGTCTGTTTGGCAAACAGTCCTGCAAAGCTGCAGATACTCCGAGACTGAGTGAAAAACAGTCCTCTGAAGATTAGGATGCTCTCGCTTCCCCCATCTGTTTCCCAGGCGTGTTTTAAAGCTGTGCAAAAAAACTCAACAAAACACATTTTGGCTTTTTTTACCTTAAAATGTCCCTATTCCTTCAAAATCCCAAAGCTGCTTGCAGTACTTGTTTCAAACAGCCCTGTGCAGCCCTGTAAGCCCAGTGGTGTGGGAATGGGTTTGCACAACCACGGGAACACCTGAAGTCATCCCCGTGGCCCATGGCCCTGATGTCCCCCACGTCCCTGATGGGGACAGGCAGAGGAGAGGGCCCTGCTGATTGACACAGGTCCAGAGCCTTCCTCCCCATCGCATGACTCCATCGCTGCCGGCGCACTGCAGAGACGAGCAGGCTTCAGCCCTAATATTGCAATGCCGAAATGCAGATGTTGCGCAGCAGCCGCAGCATTTCACCACATCCTCTGGCACTGCCGCAATATATATGTCTCCTTATTATTAAAATACATAATTTTCAGGTTTTGGAGTGCGATCCTCCCAAACTTTGCTCTGGCAAACACCTGTGTGGTTTTTTTAGGGGACGAAATGTGTGTGGCCATGGGGCGTGGTGGCTTCAGGGTCTCCTTGGCTGCCCTGAGCTCTGACTCTGCTGGGCATGGGAAACAAAACCCCCCATGAAAACCTTTTTCTTGAGCTGTCGGAGAGATTATTCGATGAATCACAGGGGATGAGAAGGGATCCTGGAAAATGCTCAGCTCAGCTTTGAGCCAGTGGTCAAGCTCCAGTGTGGTGAGCTGGGATGGAGCCGGAGTAGAAAAGCTCATCTTCTGCCACACCTTCATCCCCCCAAACCACCCCATTCCCTTTCCCAGGGTATATTCTTGCAGGGAACCACTGGGAATCGGGGTGGGGCAGGTTTGTTTCCACATACTTGGCCAGAGCAGCCTGCAGCAGCTCGAAAACCATCCCTTTTCCCTTTGCACGTGAGGAGCAAACTCTAATTTATTGGGGTTTTCTCAGCGGGCACCCCACCGTATAGATCTATAGAATAATACTACCTGTACATAGGAGTCGATAAAGCGCCTTGGGCTGTTTGCTGCCAGATTGGTCATGTTATGCTGCGGCTGGATGACCATCACACAACACGAAAAAAACACCCTGCAGTCCTGACAGCCTCTAGCGAGGATGCTGGGCAGCTGTGGATCTGCACTGGGCAACGTCTTGGGGGACCAGCTTGAGCCACCACCCTAATATATACATTTAATGGGTGTTTCAAGCTCTCAGCGCTTTCCACCTAAGAACCGATGGCACAATTTGTTCTGTAAGGCGTAATTCTACTACTTTGCCACAACGTCAACTGCATATATTCAGTCCAGTCCTCCTGCAACCTGTCTGCAATAAGCAGAAGGCAGCATGGTTTTATAACACACTGAGTCCAGCTTTGGCCCTTGGGAAACATTCAGTCCTTGGATAGATTTAGAAGAAAATTTGATGGGATGTTTATTGTTTTCTTGTTACACAGGCAGTGTCGATAGGTGCTACTTTAACTTCTCCATCAGCAGCTTCCCACAGTCCATCTGCACTAAGAGGGTGTAGTGAAAATAAACTCTGCGGTGCCTATACCATTATATATTGCACTATGAAGAGAAGAGAAAAGAGAAGAGAAGAGACGAGACGAGATGAGACGAGACGAGACGAGACGAGATGATTTCAGTTGGAAGGGACCTACAATGATCATCCAGGCCAACCGCCTGACCACTTCAGGGCTGACCAAAAGCTAAAGCATGTTATTAATGGCATTGTCCAAAATTATGCGGTGATAGGTAATAATACCCTGTAGATCTATACTATGTATGTATATTTAAAATACCATTGCTGTGCAATGCATCCCACGTGCTGGAGCGGGGTGGAGGAGAGGCTCCAGCATGATTTTAGGTGCCCTCAACCTTTAAGAGATGTGTCCCTCTTACCTGGGATCTGGAGGCAGATGCAGAGCTGGAGCCACAGCCGGGCCATGGTGGTGGAGTAAACGACGGCGGGGTTTTGTGCCAGCTCCCCCTTTCCACGCACGGTCACCTCTTGGTGGCAGGGCTGGCTTCACCCCAGGAGGTTCTTCCCCGTCTCAGCGCAGATGTCTCGCCAACGGCTGCCAAAGAACATCTGCCACGGCAGCGCCCGCAGCCTCAGCCTGGCAGCTTCTTCTGCGCCAAGCCCCAAATCCAGGTGTGCATCAGGGCAGCAGCCCCATGTGCTTCTCCATGCATGGGAGAATGGGGATCTCTCGGGATCACCCGGGATCCCCCGAAATCCCCTTTAGGAAGAAAAAAAAATGGAAACGTATCAATTTTTAATTATGATTTCTTCATATTTCATCACCTAGTTTTTCCTCCTTCTTTTAATCTAGCTCCAGGCAATTAAAAAATGACAAATGTAGGAGCTTGGCATTAAAAATAAAAGAGGGAAAGGAAGAATTTTGGTGGGTTTCTCCTCTGTCAAAATCAAAAAGCATTCAAAATAAGGAGAAGGTGCAATTTGAGCTGTGGGGTTGTTTTCTTCAGCAGAATCTTTAGCGGGAGGTGTTTTTCTCCGGGCCTGGAAAATGCCGAACGCCAAACTAGCTCGCCATAAAGCAGAGGCGCGAGGCATCACAGAAAACTTTGAAGCCAAGAGCAAGAAACCTCAAACAAATTTAGTGGCTTAAAAACCGCAAAAATAAGGAAATTCTGCCGGGGCTCCCCACCTTGCAGCGGTTGCTGCTTTGGTAGCTGCAACACTGTGCAGCTCATATGCAGAAATCTTTAAATGATAGATAAAATATCAGAGTGGCTTTGAAATGTCTTCGGGAGGGAGAGATTTGGAGTACTCGGGGTTTAGGGTTCGAAGTGATGTGAAATTGCAGGGGTGAACTGGTATCATATCAGCAGCCTTCAATATTTCCATGTTTGGGAAAAAAAAAATTTCTATTTATTAATTTTATTTATTCACTGCCCCTTTGGCAGCTGAGCAGGGTTCGGTTTTCTTTTATGCCCACGCCATGCAGATGCTCGTGGTCCTTACAAAGCCTCAGCATCTCCCCTGGGCTGGCTCCCCAGCGAGGGGGGATTTCCCGGGGGGGCGTCTCACGTCGGGGCACTGAGAAACCTCCCCCGGGGTTTGAGTTGGCGGACGAATAGGAAAAACAATTTTGCATCTCGTGCAGTGCAATTTTTAGGTCCATTTTGTACCAGATTTTTCCACGCTGCTGTAACACATCCCCTCCCCATTTCTGTTTAAAATAATTTCCTGCTCGAAGCGGGTTGCTAACCACCAAAAGCCTTGCCACGAAGGGCTCGGCTGCTAAATTTTAGGGTGGGCTGAATCGCTCCTTAACTCTTTCCTGGCAGGAGAAAGTCATTTCAGTGCTTTTAAGCTCTTTTTTTCAGAGCCGAGCCCCTGCCGTGGAGTGCAGCAACCCTTCCTTTTCCCCTCTTTACCTCCTGCTCACCTTTCCCATTTTATTTCACATCATTCCCAAATTGGGACCTCCCCAGAGCACCTCTTTTTTTGTGAGGGTTGTTTAATATGAGAAATGCCACTTGCAAGTGCATTTTCCCTTTATCCCCATGGTGAAGCGGGTGAGCCCGACGTCCCTGGATGCTGCAATGGCTGCGTCCCCCTTTTCTGACTGCTGCTGTCACTTGGAGCATCTTCTGGCCTCCTGGCCGGGACCAAAGTGCTCCCAGAGGTGGTTTTTGTCACCGTTACAATTTTGGGCATAGAGCACGTTACACTGGGCACCAAATGCTGCTGTAAGGCTGGTGACACTGGGTTGTCTAAGCAGATATAGTGGGGTGTTTAAGCAGATATTTTGGCTTGGGAGGATTCCCCAGGCCATTATAGCAGCTTTAGAGATGCTTCCCTGCAGCACTTTTACCTATAGGGTGTCTCCTGTGGAAAGAAAAAGGAATATTTGCAACGTAAAAGCATAGTGCGTGTGCTGGAACAGGGATTCATTTTTAGTTTTTTTTTTTGAAGCTGCTGTTTTTGAAGCAGTTGAGCTGTTTACCAGCAGCCAAGCTGTTCTCAGGACTGGGTGTTGCTCCTACAAGAACACATTTTGGAGGTGGGGTGCCTTTGTCTGGCAGCCCATCACCAACAAAAATAAAAACACTGTGGGAACATGCAGGAGAGCAGCTGCTGTTTATAACATCCCCACATTGTCTGGGGCTGCTGTCCTGGGAAGAAAATAGGGGAGGAAAAAAGAGCGTGAGTTGAACTGATCTGCTAACACAAGCAAGATTTGTTGGTGACCTTGCTGGGGTACAGCGGCTCCTAATCACGAGTGTTTGGCTCACGGCTGGGCCAAAATGGGGGGATTGCTGAATTTTGGTGTAATTGTGTTATTTGGTTGCACAATTTCTAGGGGGAATTTATTCTTTTTCTGAAATGAAAGACAACCATCCCAGACCCCAGCCCAGCCAACTCCCTGCCCCATCTCAGTGCTCGCCCATCTCAGGGGGAAACATCTCCTCTTCTTTTTCTCAGCCCACATCCCATGTACCTCACCATGCCAACACTAATTCCCTGCACTTTCAACAGCTCTGTTATGTTTTCATCTTCTTATTTTCTCCCTGTGATGGTTTTCTTACAGCTCTCGGGGGGTTGGAGCAAAGCATCAGGGTAGAAGAAAGGGGTCTACAAAGAAAAAGCAGGACCTGTCTGGGGTTTCACCTCTGCTAAACTCCCATGTTGCAGCAGAGGTAATTGCAGCTGGGCTGTAAATGCCAGGCTGGAGGAACAGTTGCCATAAAAATAAGGAAATATCCATTCCCTCTCTGCTTTCTGGGCTGAGTTCTGGGACTGGGGAGAGCTGCTCAGCCTCAAGCCTGGTCCAACATGGCCAGTACCGCAGGACCTGGAAATAAGGGCTTGCTGGGGATAACAGGCTGCTGGATGGAAACTCCCCAGGACTCAAGCAGCCACGGGTGAACATTTTTTTGCTTTTTAAACTTTTTAAAAATAATTTCATTCCAGGGAAGGGTGTAGCTTCTGGAGTATTTCGTTAGAGGGAAAAGCAGTGATGAAAATGATAGCATTTTCACTAAGATAAGTACTACCTTTTTCTTAGTGTAATGGCAGAAAAAAAAATCAAGCGGGTCGAGTTTTCTAAACTACTCGGAGCTAAGACGTGGTTTGTAGGATGAGGTTGGGGGGGTCCGTCTGCCTTTGCAGGTGCAGATTTACAGCTGTACTTCAGCCGATGCAATATCACAGTGGAGGCTCCACAGACACATCGTGGGGTACCCCCAAGGTATGCGGCGTGCCGCGGGCTGGTTTGTGACATGGAAAAATGCTGCTTTTGAAGTCCAGAAGCCAAAATGGATCTAAACTACAAACCGTACGAATTTTCCTGCCACCTCATCTCTCCCCCGCAAGCAATTTGTGCTTGGAGGGGGAGTTTGGAGGGACGGCGTGTGTTACAGGTGTGAGCCCCAGGTGTGACCTCCCCCCAAAACCCGGGTGCTAACAGTGTGTGCAGCAAGCGAGGAGGCCATGGGGGCCTTTGGGAGGATGGATGGTGAGGGGACAGGCTCCAGCTCTCCCTCTTCAGGGCACTCGGTGCAAGCAGAGGTTAGCATGAGGGAGCGGTGACTAATCCTGGGCCCCCCAAAACAGATAAGGGGCAGAGCAGCTGCTCCCATGTGATTTCAGCCTCCCTAATCAGTGCCAAAGAGGATAAGGAAAGACAAGTGTCCTTGGGGAGACAAGGGGAGGGATGCAGCACCTGCAGGAGGAAAAGCCACCGAGAAAGTAAACAGAGGCATTATCAGCCCCAAACAACGACCTGCCATGGCTATAAAAAGCCACCGGGGTGAGACCTCGTGAACACCTTGATCTTAAAGGTGCCGAATCCACCGGAGCTCTGTAGTGACTGTCTCCAGGTCCCCGGGACTGCCAGGACATCCAGCCAAGGATTGGTGAGATCTTATTATCGGGGTCGTACTACGCCTCTGCTTCGCTTCATCCGCTCCCGCGTCCCTTCCCCGTCCCCTCCCCAGGAGCCGGTGTGTCGCGGCAGCTGCCCGCTCGGCCACGGCCATCCGTCCCCACCTTCCCCTTCCCTTGCTACCAGGTTCGGCGTCCCCCGGAGGGGCTTTTCGGAGGGGCGGGTCGTGGGGTCGCAGCCTTCCTCTGCGGGTGGGTCGGTGGTGCTGGTGTTATGGTAACTTTGCCCTGAGACAGAGCCGTCTCGGATCTTGTTCCCCTCACTATGATGACCGATATCGTTAGCAACTGGAAGTTGGAGCAGTTTGTGCTCCAAAAGTGTCTCCCCCCAGTTTGGTCCCCAGGGGCCTTCCAGGGCCCGGAGGCATACCAGCAGCTGTGCCAGCAGTGGGAGAGCTGGTCGGAGGAGACCAAAAAGCCCAAACCCACAAACAAGTGCAAGAAGCGAGCGGCTTTGCAGGGTTTGCTGATGGTGGGCAGGGAGTTGTCCAAATTGTTGAAGGAGGCTCTTGAGAGCGTGCAGACGCTGGAGCAGGCCAAGGGTGAGCTCAAAATGCAGGTGGACAACCTGCGGGCAGAGGTGCAGGGTTTGTGCGGGGACTCTCTGCGGAGCGCAGTGGAGATCACCCGGCTGGAGAGCAAGCTGGGCTATGAGAAGCTGAAAACGGAGGAGCTGGAGAAGGAGGTTGGCAAGTGGATCGGGGAGACCCACGATGCCCAGAGCGCGGTGCGGGCGGTCCTGCAGGATGTTCAGCGGGACCGGGGCACCGGCCCCGATCACAAGGTATGCCACGCCAAGATCCAGGAGCTGCAGGCAGAGCTGGGGGTGTCGAGGGGCATCGTGGCTGCCATCCAAGGCAAGAGGAGCCGGTTCGGGAATGGTGAAGGGGAGGACTCCCCGGACCCGCACCCGCCCCACTACGACTACGAGGATGACGTGTGGGGTGCCAATGGCCCCACCAGGCCATCCCCCTACGCTCCCCTGCGGGAGGAGGTGTCCCAGCTACAGGGAGGGGAGGTGGAGGCTTCCAAAATTAAAAAGAACCCCCCTGATGAGCCGGCCAGCCATGGCCCGCTGCAGGCCATAGACACCAACAGGGCTGTGCTCTGGTTTACCCCCGAGCAGCTCAAAACAGTGGGGAAGATGCTGGGGCCATTGACGAAGGAGACGGCAGTCAACTGGCTGTCCAGGGCCCAGCGGCTACCCAGGTGCCAGAGTGGCAACTTGGTGAGCGACCTGATAGACGTGGTGAGAAAGTGCATGAAACCAGACGATTTCGCGGCGCTGCCGGGGGATGTGCAGATGGGCAACGTCCAGGACATTGGGGATGTCCAGTTGGCTGTGCTGAAGGTGTTCTTCCCAGAGGTCAACCCCTTAGTGCTCTTCCACCAGGAGAAGCAAAACCCCGAGGAGCGGCCGGACGCCTACGTTAACCGTAAGAAGATGCTCTACCAGATAGCTGGGCTGCCCGGCTCGAAGGACTCCCCCCTTGATTTTGACAGGCCTGAATTCAAGGAGCCGCTGGTGGTGGGGCTGACACCCCCGTTGCGGGTGATCGCTGGCGGGGATGCGGCCAGAAAGCCGCTGTTGGAGCTGGAGCAGATCCTGACCCAGAATTTTGAGCTGCAAAAGCAGGCGTTCCCGGGGTACATGCTGGGGGGGAAGAAAGGGAAAACCTCAGCCATGTCCTTCCAAAATGCAGGGGTGAGAAAAATGCAAGGAGACAACCGAAAAGATCCTGATGGCAAGGGCGGTTTGGGGAAGGAGAACCAGCAAGGGCTGAGGTTTCAGAAGTCCAACCCTTGGCGGGCTGAACTGAGGAAGCGCTTGATAAAATACGAGAAGCAGGAGGATATCGATGGCTTGCCGGATGCGGAACTTTTCCGAAAACTGGCCCTGCACGAGGCCAAAAAGCATAGCAGCTCCAACCCGATTGACCCGGGGTCTAAGGCTCAGCAATAGGGCTGCCAGGCACCTGCATCGCCCCTTTTTGTGGCACCGATTAAGACCGATTCGTGGGGGCGCCTGATAGTTGATATAACTATTGGAGGAGGGGTGCTTGGACAAGTGATGTTAATTGATACTGGTGCCTCTTATTCAATTCTGAATATGGCCCCTGGCAAAGCCGGGCTCTTCCAAACCTGTGAACTTATTGAATTGACAGGGCCGAACGGCCAAAAATCCTCCGTGCCGTTCACAGGGCCCATACCCTTTGAAATTGGGACTGCCAAAGGGTCTGAAAAATTTGGGAAAATGGAAATGAAGGGAAAGCCAGGAATTTTAGCCATCTCCGCGCTGACAAAGATGGGGGTGGTGGTGGACCTGGCAAACCAAGCGCTGTTACATTGCCCCCAAAGTGATGCGCCTGTCATCCCTGCGAGCCACAGGGTGATGTCGGTGAAAGCCCCTGAGCTCCTGATCCACCCTGAGTGGGAACCCCGAGTGAAATGGGTCACGGAGCAGTTCCCCCAGGTCTGGGCAAGGAGTAAGCTGGATTGCGGGCAGATTGACGCTGTCGTGGCAGTCAAAGGGCCGGACCCCCCTCCTCAGCCGCAGCCTCGGTACCCGGTTGAGGCTGAGGATGGCTTGTGGGACACAGTCAAAATCTTGCTGGAGCAGGGGGTGCTGGTGGAGCAGCAGAGCTCCAGCAACGCCCCGGTGTGGCCCCTGCGGAAAGCTGATGGGAAAACGTGGAGGCTGACGGTCGACTTCGGTGCCCTGAACAGTGTCACCCCGCTGCGGACCTCCGTGGTGGCCAAGTACCCCGACATCATGGCGGCCGTTTCCCGGGGATCCGAGTGGTTCTCGGTGCTCAGCCTGACCAGCCCGTCCTTTGCCATCCCCTTGCACCCCGAGTCCTGGCACAAGTTTGCCTTCACCCTTCGAGGACGGCAATTTGCCTTTGCCAGAGTCCCCCCAGGCTTCCACAATGCCCCTGCCATCTGCCACACGCACGTGGCGAGGATGTGGGAGAAGCTTGGCCATCGGGAGAGTGTGCTGTCCTGTGCTGGTGACGTCCTCATCCACACCCGGACGAAGGAGGAGAACCTGGAGGTGCTGGCGGAGGTGCTGCAGGCTGTCCAGAAGATGGGCTTCAGGGTCAGCCCCACGAAGGCCCAGCTGTGCTGGAAGGAAGTCTCCTACCTAGGGGTGACCCTGAGGGAGGAAGGGTGCTTGCTGGAGAAGCAGAGGGTTGAGTTAATACAGAAGGTGTCGGCGCCAGCCGATGCCACCACCCTGAGGTCCTTCCTGGCTCTCCTGAGGTTCTCCCGGGAGTTCATTGAGGGCTACGCGGAGAAAGCTGCCCCCCTCTGCCACCTCCTGAAGAAGAACACCCCCTGGGAATGGGGGCCAGAGCAGGACGAGGCGGTGAAGACCTTAAAGGAGAGTGTGGCGCGAGCCCCCATGCTGGCGCGTCCCCGGGGGGACAGACCTTACATCCTGCAGCTGGCCAGTGCGGGGAGGGGTCTGCGGGCCACCCTGGGCCAGCAGCACGGTGCCCACCTCCTCCCCATTGCCCATGCCTCGCGCCTCCTGACTCTGGCTGAGCAGCAGTTCACTGACTACGAGAGGGAGGTTTTAGCCTTGACCTGGGCCCTGCAGCACTGGGAGTACCTGGTGGGGCCAGCCCCGGTGCTGCTGAGAACCTCCCGTGCCCCAGTGAGGTACCTCTTGTCGGGAAAGGGGGACGAGGGTCCCCTGCGCTGCCCCAGGATGGCCAACTGGGCGTTGGCATTGACCAACAAGGATATCCCCGGGGAGGCAGGGGAGTCCTTGTCTGGTGTCTACGGGGTGGTAATCAGTGGAGAGAGGGATGGGGAGGAGCCAGAGGCTGCCCGGGCTGAGCCCAAGCCGCAGCGGGCACCCCTGTTTGAGAGCGGCCTCAGCCTGGCGGAGGCCAAGGAGAGAGGCTATGTTGTGTGGTTCGTAGACGGGTCCAACTACCACGAGAAAGGGGTGCCCTACACGGGCTATGCTGCCGTCAACCGGGGCACCGGGGAGGTGGTGAAGGGGAAGTGCCTGCCGCACTCCATCCAGGCTGCCGAGCTGGTGGCCGTGACAGCCGCCCTGGAAAACACGCCGGCAGACCAGCCGTTGGCCATATTTTCAGACTCGGGTTGGGTGGTGCGTATGGCACTGGAGTGGCTGCCCCTCTGGAGGGAGAGGGACATGCAGTCTGCCGACGGCAAGCCCGTCACCTATGCCAAAAAGCTGCTGTACCTCGCGCGGCTGGCGGAGCAGAGGGCACGGCCGGCCCAGATCATTAAGGTCAAGGCCCACAAGAAGGGAACGGAGGAGGCCAAGTGGAACAAGGAGGCAGACGCCAAAGCCAAGCAAGGCGCGAAGGAAGGGCTGATGTGGAAGGCCAGCCAGCCCTCGGAGAACGGCCCCGTGTCAGTGGCTCCCAGCAGACACTGGGAGAGCGTGGACCTGCTGGGCTTGCAGGCGCAAGACCCCAGGATCCTGGAGCTGGCACAGGGCAGGGAGTATAAAGGGTGCAAGGTGTGGAAGGATGTCTCGGGGCTGGTCCTGGCGCAGAGGGAGGGGGCGGACTTCCCAGTCTGGGTGGTGCCGGAACTTGTCCGGACGGAGCTGGTGGCCTTGGCTCATGAGCAGGGGCATTTGGGGACGGACAAGACCATGGGGAGGCTGCAGGGCGCTGGGTGGTGGCCTGAAATGAAAGAGGACGTGGAGAGGTACGTCAGCAACTGCCTAACATGCGCGGCCAACAATCCTGATGCCAAAACGGCCAAAGCCCTCCTGGGCCACCAGAGGATTTCTGGGCCGTGGAGCAAGTTGCAGATGGAGTTTATCGGCCCTTTGCCCCAGACAGCCCAAGGGAACAGGTATTGCTTGGTGATCAGTGACAACTTCACCAAGTGGGTGGAAGCATTTCCAGCTCGAAACAACACAGCCAGCGCAACCGCGAAGATCCTGGTAGAGCACGTCTTCTCACGGTGGGGAGTCCCAAAGGAGATTGACTCGGACCACGGCCAACGCTTTGTTGGAGAAGTCACAAAAGGGGTGTGCCAAGCCTTAGGCATCAAGCAAAAGCTTCACATCACGGGGCATTTCCAGAAGCCCGGCTCGGTGGAGGGGCCCAACCAACCGCTGAAAACAGCACTGAGGAAGCTCGTAAACCAGCAAAGGAAAGACTGGGATCAGAAGCTCCCACTGGTCCTGCTGGCATTACGGGGGGCTGTGGCATCTCACACACCTTCTCCCCAAAAGTTGCCTCCTGCAAGAGATCCGAAGTTGCCAGGACACTGGTGGCAAAGAGGGGAGCCGCCGGACGAACTGCAGCCCCGCGTGCTCATGGACAGATGGGTCCAGGACATGCTGAGGACCGTGTCAGCTACGTACCACCAGCTCGCCTTGGTGCAGGAGACCAACATCCCCAAGATGGATAAGCAGCTGGGAGTGCTGCTGCGCCCCATGGAGTGGAACACCGGGGACCTGGTAACGTATCGGGGGGTTAGAGAGAAGAACCAGGTGCTGGGACCCCAATGGATGGGGCCCGTTAGGGTTGTGAACAAGGCCAGCCCCTCCATGTACCAGGTAGAAATCAGAAAGGGGGCGAAAAGGCAGGAAAAATGGCTCCATTCTTCGCAATTAAAAGCATGGAAGGGAAATTAACGGGGCTGGAGAGCCCGTCTTGCTTATGTTTTGCAGATAAAGGAAAATGGAAGGCGATTGTGACCGGCGGGAAGGGCGAACTTCGTGGCATCACCAGCCCTGTTTGCGCTGTGGGGAAAATGCTTTCAAATTTCTGGTTGCAGGATTTGCTTTGCTTTCTGGTACGTGCATAGCGCTGAGCACCCAACATGCCCAACCAACCCATCAGCATCTCAGACACAAAGTCAGTCGCTCCTACTTAGAAAGGCACCCTGACACAGCCCAGCACAGGGTTAGGAGGTACACAAAAATTGCGACCGACTGGCCCTGGTCTCAAGCTTACATAAAATATACAGGAAGCATGGGATTAAATTCTAACAAAGGCTTAAATCTGTCAACGGTGGTTATGCACGGGACGGAGGTATACTTGGAAAACGAGTGGAGCTGGGATAGCACAAGCAGACTTCCACAGCTGCTGGGGAAGGTGGGGCAAGAAATAAAGGTAGGGTGCAGGGTAATTAACGGATCAACTCACCAACGAGTAACTCAGATCTCCGTAACCGAAGTAAAAACTAAGAAGAATCAGAAAAAAACCTGTGCTGTGGAAAAATTGGACTGTTGGTGCAATTTTACTTTGGTCCAGCCGGTCTTTGTGGTCTGCCTCTGGGCACACAACAGCGTGGGGCTGTCCTTTAAATTCAAGATTAGCACCACGATGCGCTCCTTTGCTGCTGTTAAGATCTCAAAGTGCCATTTTTTGGCCTGGCATGCAGCCCAATACACTGAAGTTGGCAACCAAGTAAAATTGGAGATTAAATACTCCCAAGAAAGTATAACTGACCCGATGCAAATCGATGGCACCACCATGACAATCACTGCCCCTAACCGCCGCAAGTGGGTCGTGTCAGTAAACTGCCTTCGTGAGAGCAAAACGCTTAATAGATCTGAATTAGGCACAGAAGCTTCATGGTATAGTCAGGATTATGGCCGCTGCCCACACCTGGTCATAAACCTCCAGGTGTGGTGTCGCGGAAACCTGAGCGTAGAAATGTCCCCCGAGCTTGGAGGAAAGTGGTGGATAGGAGGCCCCGAAGGATTTAAAAAAGATTTTACCATCATTGCTGTCTTGCGCCCTTTTGTTTCTAAAATAGGCCCCTATGTAGTCAAGCAAAATCACATCCAAGAGCTGTTGACTGGGCCTGTCCGGTCACTGAAGAAGGTGGTGTTGTCTCTGTCCACTGTTAATATTTCATCCGTCAGACCGCACTGTACCCCCTTCCTATCCACCCTCAACACCGGCTGGCTGGCGTGGCTCCACAGCCGCTCCATCCAGGGGACCCGGGCCAGGAGAGACCTGCTGGCCACGGCGCTGGGAGGAGGAGGCGCCGGGCTGGGAGTCCTCAACAGCATGAACGTTGAGGTCTTGGCCAACAAGTTGGAGGCTGTCACCTCGGGCGTGCAGGGCCTCCTCAACCCCCTGAATTCATCCCTGGCCAGCCTTGGGATGGGGCAGTGGCTCGTGTCAGAGGTGTTGCCCACCTGGGAACAAATAAGCGAGAAAGACCACCAGGTGCTGTTGCGAGCACTGGGCATCGAACAAAGTAACGTCTCTCTTGCTCTTAGTTGCATCCAGGCCCAGATGTGGGTGCAGAGTGTCGTTGCAGGTATCCTGAGAGACGGTGACAACGGTATCCTCCCCACCGAGATCCGAAAGATTGTGTGGGATGCGGCCACAGAGAAGGAGCGGCAGCTCCAAGCCTGGTGGAGGCTCGTCAACTTCACCCATGACCAGGTCCTCAACGCAGTCATCGCCCACGTCCTGACCGTGGCGGAGGCCCGCATCGAAAAGGTCTACCCCATCGTGGCCCTGGGGGTTAACACAAACGGGTCTGTGGTCTACCCCCTGGACCACCGCATGTGGGCGAGGGTGTCTGATGGGAAATGGCAATCGGTAGATTTGGAAGCCTGCATTTTGGAAAGGGGGCTGGGATTCATATGCGAAGATGACGCCCTTAAGGCGAGCGATGTTTGCTTTGACACCAAAGAAGGGGTGTGTCATTTTGAGATCAATCCCCAGAGCAGTAATAAAACTGTGTTAGTGTACGTAGGGAAAGGGTGCGTGTGTTTTAGAACCATGTGTAAATACGTGCAAATTAATGAAGTTTATAATCAGACCGTGTTTAATGACTCAAATATGTGTGCTTGCAATGTAGCTATTATTAGAGGTTGTGATTTTGTGTATAAACCGCCCGTGTTTACTAGTCAGTTGCTAATCAGAAACTATACCTTGTATCGTAGTATAACCCCGACCCCCATCGGTATGGATTTGTCGCTTGTAAAAGAAATGTTAGAGCATGCAAATTTACAGCAGCTGTTAGAAAATGCAAAGGCAGAAGCTAAAAAGATCCTAATAACTGTACATCATGATGGTAATGTTATAAAACAGGTAATGGAACGAATTAAGAGGGTGGGAGAACACCACTGGTGGGAAATTTTCTTTGGCTGGTCCCCCACGGCCACCGGCATCTTCAACACGCTGCTGCACCCCATTGTAGTTATACTGCTAATGCAAATCTGCGTGTGCTTTGCCATGGTAGCGACTTGTTACCGGATGAGGCAGGTGAAGCTCTGCATTGACAAGCAGGTGAAAGGACTGGGGCTGGCCAAGCGCCTCCTGCCATAGTCAAGGGCAAGACTGGGTTGGCCTCTGTGTTTGCCACCAAGAAGAACTTTTAGCTCCGCTGTTGGCTGCAACCCAGTAGGCGTTGAGCGGTGGGGACACATGCCATACCAGACCTTGATGTGAGGGATGGCCTCCTCTGTTATAAGAGGGCCATCCAGGAGGAGAGGGCAGGCCAAGCAGCCTGCAGTTGGCATGAATCACAGAATGGTTGAGGTTGGAAGGGACCTCTTGAGACGATCTAGTCCAACCCCCCTGCTTAAGCAGGGGCACCTAGAGCAGATTGTCCAGGACTGTATCCAGTTGGGTTTTGACTATCTCCACAGATGGAGACTCCACAACCTCTCTGGGCAAACCTGTTCCAGTGTTTGATCACCCTCACAGTAAAAAAGCAAGAGTTAGCATAAGCAACTTGTCTGAACCTCCCATCCCCAAATGCTAATGTGAAGAAGCTGCTCTTGTGTGATTTAAGACTCCTTAAGCAGAGGAGAACGGGATAAGGAAAGCCAAGGACAGTGTCTTTGGAAGGAAAGAGAAAGGAATGTAATGCCCGAACGTGGAAACGCACCCACTGAAGATGGCAGAGATGTTACCAGCCTCAAAGACTTGGAAAGATGACAAAAGATGAGCAGAAGGAAAGATCCTGTAATCACCTTGGACTTAAAGGAGCTGAATCCGCATGGACCTTTGCAGCAACCATCTCCGGGTTCCTGAGACTCCCAGGTCGTCTGGCCAACGGATTGGTGAGATCTTGTTTTCGGAGCCTGGACATCACCGCTTTGCTTTGCCTAGTTGTGCATGTACTCAATAAAATTTGTCTGTTAGAGGATGGACTGTCTATTCAATTGCTGCCTGCTCAGCTACTCGCTACCCAGGCTTGCAAATTTGACTACACTGGTAAAGAGAAATTCTGGTAAAAAGAACAGAAGTAGGTTTTTTCCCCCTTTTATAGGCCAAAATCACTCACTTCCTTTTTGTGTGCAGAATATTCACTCAAACACAAAGATTTCTGCGTTGGGCTGAAGAGTGGGGCTCTGAGCTGGTGCACAAATCTGCTCCCCTCTTTCACTGTGCCTCTCCCATCCTGCATCACCCCCTGTCTCTGAATCCAGAATGAGCCTTAAAATACACATAGGGGGTCTCAAATGATTTAAAAACATTGGCAATTTCAAAAAATAAATCAACCACCTAATTTTCAGCCCATGGGTCTGATCTCATCTCGGAGGTGCTGCTCCCTCTGAGAAGGGGGAGGTTTATGCAGACAAAAAGCCCTTTGCAATCCAGGCTGAAATAAAAAGATTAAAGAACTGGCCTTTAACCCAGCAGGCAACTGCTGGGCTAGCTTGAGAAATGAGTTAAAAACCCCAATTTTCACAATCACTGGGCTGGGAAGCACAAAGAAACTGCATATTGCCACAGCATTCTTTTTTTAAAGAAAAGTGAAACTTCAATATATGGGTTTGATAAAGATGCTTCTTAAGAAGCACACATTACAACTGAGTTCATGAAAACGTGAATAAATGAATCACTCTCTAAAACCAGAGAAATCCTTCTTCCCCCTCCAAACACCAGGAAAACAGCCCCTTCACCCTTGGGACAGGGGGTTGAACCCTCCCACCCACCTGGGAAAGGGCTGGTGCCTGGTCCCCTCTACACTCTGCTGCTCCCTTCATTTTACCCGTAACAAAGCCTCACAGAACACATCTGGTTATTTTGGTTGAAGCACCTTTCTTACTTGCTAACACCTTACATGTTTCATGAGAATTAATTTCCCTGTGAATAATTACCCTTTTATACAAAGCCTTTACTCCTCTAACCTGTTTTGGGAGCCTGTAGGGGAAAAAGGAACCACAGAAAATTCACATTATCCAATCTTCAGTCCCAAACTTGCACTGGGACAGTGCGGCACAGCAGGGGTTAGCCCTGGGATGATGGTGTAGCCATAGGGAAAGGGGTTCCTACATCTACACACAGGTTTTAGCTGAATGCAGACCCCTGCACGGCTCCTGGATGCGGCAGCAGCATCCTCTGCAGCTGCAACGAGCTGCTGCCCTCTGCAGAGCTGGCACACGGTGCACGTAGGTTTGGAAAGTTTGCAAAACTATGCAGTTCCCCCCCACTTTTAGTGTCATTTGTTTGTCACCGCAAACGAGGACGGCTGTTTTCACAGTAGCAGCAGCATCACTGTGGCTGCGATAGACTTTGGGTGCAGCCTGGGGACAGGACCTTGAGCCAGAGTTTTTGTCTGCTTTTCCAGTGGTTTCAGTAGATCCCATAAAAGATTTTACCCAAACTTGCCTGTTTTTCCAAGCCAAATGGGTAACACAGTCGTTATTTACTCCCTGGTATTTTTGTTCCTGTCCTCTGCGCTCTGGGACAGAGGGGAGTCTGCCTGTGCAGGGTATGCAAGCTGTGGCCCGTGGAAACCCCCAACCCATCTGCGACGCACCAGCTCTCCTCGGTTCCAGCTCGGTAGATTGAAAAGGCGGTTTTCAAGCCAGCCCAGCCTGGCTGCTTCCGCTTTAGGCTGCGAAGATTGATGTGGGCAGGTCACTAGCCCCACTGGTCTAGTCCCGTGGCAATAATTCAGATTAACTTTTGAAAAACTAGGGACTAAGATGCTGCTGCGAAGCAGTTTTGACTGAAGTGGAACAAGTGATGTGAAAATAAGCCTTGGTGGAACCCCAGACATGCTGGGGTCCTCTGGAGAGTCTAAAAAGAGCCCACAAAGGACAGGAACACATAATTGAACCCAAGGAGCCTGTTCTCCATGCAGAGCATCTGCTCCTTTCTGGATATGTCTCATGGGACTGCAGGGATACTCTGTGATTTTTCTTGGGTACCTGGCGTGATGGACTTTTCCTGCTGCTGCAGAGGATCCTGCCAGTTTTGGGATGTGCCCTGCAGCCACGGAGAGGTGCCAGAGCAGGTCCTCACTCCATGTGAGCAGACACAGACAGTCTCCATCTCCTTCAAAGCAAAGGTAAGGGGCTACGTGGAGATATCTGGGTCATGGCTGCATGGGGTCACCTCCAGAGCCAGTCCTGGGGTAAAGACCTAACGGCTACCCTGAACCTATACATCCCACATAGGCTCAAATCAAATGCGGGTGGAATGGAGGAATTTGAGCCTGGGTTTTCCCCTGGCTAGGCTTGTACTCGAGCGTGTTGCTCAGAAAAAGCTCAGACTCTGATTTCCCAGCCCGAAACAGGTTAACATCATTGTATTTTCATGAAAACATTCAAATGAGCTTGGAATTTTTTTTTGGGGGGTTCTACCTCTGAAGCCCTGAAGACTGTCAAGGTTCATTTTGTAGCTCCTCGGGCAGGGCCAGGCAGAAGCTGACAGATTTCTGTCTGTCCATCAGAGCTCTCTGTCAGAGCTGCCTCCCCAAACCCACCATCAGCATTTTGACCAATGTCACTCTCCAGCATGAACTTTGACTTTCAGACCCAAGGCTTGGCCATGGCTCTCCTTTCTCTACTTTTCCCCTCTCCCTCTTCCCTCTTTCCCACCTCTAACTTCTGTCTCCTTCCTCCACCAGGCACTTTCCACCTTCCTTAACACCAGTTTTCTTGCTTCTTGAGCGTGACTGTCACTCAAGATCGTCCTTCAGGACTCCCTCCTTTGAGCAGGACATTGCAAAGCCCTCTTCCTTCACCCAGCACCTACAAGGTGCCTGCACATTCACAGAGAGGGGACTGATCTGGCTTAGAACCTCTCAGTGCTGATGTCCTTCAAAACTCATGCATTTTATAAGCCATTGCGCATCAAAGGGATCCTATAAAAGCAAAAGTAGTAGCAGGTGGATTGATACCCTGGAGGATTCAATCTCGACACAGCACCGGACTGTCTGCTGCGGTGCTCTGGTTGTGACCCCTCCATAAGATACCTTTACGGTTGAGAACAAACCTTTTATTCCTATCAGCCTTGCTTATTGGCTAGGCAAGCTACCTCCCAAGCTTTTGCTCCCAAGTGTTTTACTCTACCCCAGAGCACACCAGGCGATTCACAGAGAAGCTGGATACTAGCCCCAACTACTTACAATCAGTAAATTTACTGTCGACACAACCCAGTCGAGCAGAGGACTAAGAAGGGAAGAGCAAAAAAGCCCCAGGGACAGAGTGATACAATCAGACGGCAATGTAGCACAGCGTGCTATATCCTGGCTGATCATGATCTATTATGTATGGGCCAGATGGAAGAAATGAGTTTTAGGAGGCGGAATGAAGAAGAGCATCAGGATTCAAGGCACAATGAGGACAGTTGGTTTGAGAGCTAAAAAGCTAGGTAGCTCATCTGGGATGTGGGACGGATTCTGGCTTGTGTGAATTTTTTTCTGCTTTGTAGAGTCCCAGAGAAATGCTATGATGTGCCAGCACTCAGTGTGAAGGGAGATGCTTGATTTATTCCTTACAGCAGCCTCAGGAAGTGATCAGATATACATCAGCGTGGCTGAGAAGGGGTCAGGAATAACTCAGTAGGGAGTTAGTTTACCCTTAGGAGTGGTGAAGTGACTGAAGTTGTATCTCGCAGAGGGAAATGCAGGGAATTCTTATGGGTTCACTCATTTACTTGAAAAATAAAACACAATAGAAACAATTTCCAGTTTTGAAAGAGATCTATCATTGGAACAACTGTTGAGTTTGGCAAAGCTAACACAAGACAGTGTAATTAAGAATTAGGCCTTCTACAGCATGGGGCAATCAAAATGCCCTTGTTCCTCCAGCTGCTCTCAGCAGTTTCACCAGTGGATGAGAGTCACAGGTACCCGGAAAGAGAACAGAAAACACAAGGTTACTTGGAATAGTGCAGGCTAGAAGATACAGGGAAAAAACATCCCCCTTCAATTTTCAACTACATTTCCCTTCCTTCCCAGCATCTCTAGAAGTAATGCAAGGCTTTATTCCATCGAGAGGCATGGGAAGTTGGCGATATCTGCATAAGTGATGGTGGATATCCCATCTGACCTATTCCGAGAGCAGGAAGCAGCTGTAGCGCATGACTTTACGAGGCGAGTGATGGTGTGAATTTACAGCACATCGGCTGCTCCGTGGAAACTGCTCTCTCCAGGCTTGTACCACAGACTGACTTCTCCCTCAAACTGAGGTACTTAACTCATACTGGTCCTGGGACAAGAGCACACATCTGGCCAGCAAACCCATGCCCTATTTAGTCTCCTGATAATTTGTTTGTGCAGCTGGACACAGATTTACAGGCCTGTCCCTCCCACCTCATCTGCCCAGATGGGCTCTGCCCCTGCATGCCCATGGGTGCTGCACTTGTCCATGGTCACCAACAGTGCAGGGATGAAAGTCATGGAGCCACCTGCATTGTACGTTATCTCCCCCTTTCCACCCCTCAAACAGATGAAGGCTTGTCCAGTATGATAATGAAGGTCCTGGCTTACACCAGCACAGTAAGAAAGGAAAATGGCAGTAAAAATTCCCTATCATTGGCAATATGCAGTCAGTACTCTAATATAACCCTTTGTTTAGCTTTTTCATGCAATTCCAGCATGTTATTCTAGTATCATCCTTCCAAACGCATTCAAAGGAAGCCTTTGGATGGAGATCTTGCTTGCAAGGCAGTATTCTCTGCACTTAAGTGTATTTTCTGCAAGACAAATGTGTTTTGGCTGTGTATACAGGACTGACACAAATATTTTCAGAAACCTAGATATGATCAGGCATTACTGGGGACAGAAGAAAATAGCAAAGACAGACTCACCTCACTGTCAGAGCCAAGTGTTGTTCAGTGGGGAGAGAGACAAGCCCCCATGGCTTATGCAGCAACCGCTCCCAAGGGAGAGGGGGTAGACACTGACCTTTACAGATTCCCTAAGGAAGTAAACAGTGTGTGCCATTAGATAGTTTAATGACTGCAGCATTTCCACAGCCACCCTTAAATTGATTAAAGATCAGAAGTTTCAAACCTGGAGGCCTAACACAAGGCACCCAAACCTCTTTTTAGACAGTTCATTGGACAGCCTTTGATTTTTTAGTGCTACTGAGCAGCAGGTAGTCAGCTGTTCTCAAAACTAAACCCCTTTTTGAGGTGCCTACAAGGGGATATAGGTGCTTATTTATTAACAGTTTCAAGACTGCTTAGACAACACTGGCCTAGGCTTCCATTTGCTGATCTCCTCTGAAGTCTCTTGTATTCATCAAATGAGCACATTCTGAAGCGTAACACTACAAATCCATCTCACTGGGGGGCTCCCATTGCATTATTCTTGCTCTCCATTAGCACATGTTGCAATAACGCTACAAAGATGCCTGCTTGCCTAAGCAAACAGCATCAGAATACTCTACAAAACATTGCTAAAAGAAGAAAAAACCCAAAGACTTATTTGCATCAACAGCACATCCACCAGTGAACAAAGAAGTACTGCCACAACAGTGGTGGTTTGTCTGACCTCACTTCCTTCGTGCTTGTTCATAAACCTGACCGATAATCTTAACCCCGTTAGTGGACAGGGCTAACGCGGAGCAGTAAAATCATAACGAAAGATGACGTAGCTATGAGATGAGCATTGCAAAGCAGGTAAGGCTACACAGTGGAAGTCGAGACGGACACCAGCTTGCGGGTGTTGTCTCAACCTCCTTTTCTTCACCAACTGGTGCTTCTTGCTGTTGTTGAGCGCAGAGCAGAAAGATGAAAGGCAAACTGTGCACTGGCATACGTACCCCATGCCCGGCGAGCCCCGTTTGCAGCTGCGCGGCAGGCAGCTGCCGGCTCTGCTCAGGCTGGGCGACGCAACACCTTCACTGCAGGCACAGCGCCGGGGTCAGCACACCAGCACTCCTGAACGAGCGCAGCTGGGCTGTGTGGTCTGATTTCTTCATTTGCTGAGCTAGAAAAAAAAAGAAGAAAAAGAGATGTAAACAAACCAGAAGGCAGGCAGTGAAGCAGCTGGCATCACCTTCTCCGTCATATTTGAGAGGAGTTTTTCTTCAAATAAAGCCCCTTCCATACAATCCTTTCATTTTGAGGGCAATTCTAAGGAAACGAGTACATCTGCTTGCTTAGGCTGTGAGTACAGGTACCCTCACAGAGTGACATGAAATAACTTAGCAGGGAAGAGACATTCACCCCGAGAGTTTTCACAAAATATTACAAATCTGTAAGTGCTTGAGCAGACACAAATGCCAGCAATACTAACTGCTGACCATTCACAGAGGGTCCCAAACTCCAGACTTCATATAAACCTGATGGGGTAGGTTTTATGTCTGATGTTGCTTTGCAGGATACAACTCTGCTATCATCACCTTGATTTCACATCGGCTTCCCAGGTAACCTCCTCCACCCTGAGCATGACAGTGTGGAGCAGGGACGTGTGAAGGAATTGCTGATGCACATTCAAATTTGAACGCTTCACGCAATACAGGTGCAAAAGGTGCCTTCCCAAGGGGCCCTGAGGCCTCTGCATCAGGGGCACCACTGACATGAGCTACTTGGCCAAGCAACCTCGGTGCATGCTCAGATGTTGCTGCTGAAGGCAAGCCCAGGTGCTGAGAGAAACCCATGTGAGCTGAGTGCATCCTGCATGGTCCCTTGATCTGGACTTGCATGAAGCTACAGCACCAAAACTTCTATCGAGCTCTAAGAAGTGGGCAAACGAGCCAAATCTTGCAAGCTGCTGAGAAGTCTCACATTTCAGTGGTCACACAACACCTTGCCCGGGTGACTCATTTGACCAGACAGAGACAAAACCAGTTTCCTGCTGTTGCAGCAACATGGGGAGTGCCAAGCAAGACAGGGAACATTACTGGGGTGAAGCTGAACAAGGCAAAGTGATTTTTTTTTTTTAAAAGCACAAGAGATGGATTTCAGAAAGGCTGAAGGCCGGGTAGGAAAGAACTGAGCGGATGCAGAAAGCCCCCACAGCTTCTCCCATCGTGCTCGAGGCATGGACTTCATTTGCACATGAAGTCAAATGAGTGTAAGGATACAGACTTTGGAGTTTTGATTAACACTCTGAGGAAAACCTGTATATATACCATGGTACTTCGATGTGTTATTAATCATGGACATATCACTGAAATAGGAGAGCCAAAGAGAATGTCCATCCTTTATTGGATGCAGGGGGGGAACGTTGCCACCAAGGATGAGGATAAGGCTGAGGTACTCAACACCTTCTTTGCCTCAGTCTTTAATAGTCAGAGCAGTTATCCTCAGGGTACTCAGCCCCCTAAGCTGGAAGACAGGGACGGCGGGCAGGATGGAGCCCCCATAATCCATGAGGAAGATGTTAACGACCTGCTATGCCACCAGGACCCTCACAAGTCTATGGGGCCGGATNCGGTTGGACTCGATGACCTTAGAGGTCTTTCCCAACCTTAATGATTCTATGATTCTAAATAAAAAAATCATTATTTCTGCTGACTACAAAAGGGAAGGTTTTGCCACTGTGGCTCAGAAATAGCATCAATAGAGTTCCAAAAGAAACATTTTGAGGGAAAAAGCTTAGCTATGAGCAAGAGGTATCATTCATAATCAATACACTTCTCACACAGCAAGATATTATCAATAACTGTGGTTCAGTCTGTGGAGCTTGAATTTATAATGCACTTAACTTTATTTCAACTGTTTGTTAGGTTAGTGCTCAGAACATTGCTGCGAACAGTTTCATTTTTAATTCTAAGAAATCCTACTTCATTTTAAAGGTTTCTTTTAAATCTCCCCTCCCTCCCACACACAGAGATTTTCAGTTTTCCCCACAGCTCTTGGAGAAAAAAAAAAAATACAATGTACCACTTCTTTCACATTCCCCCCATTGAGAGTCTGGTTTTATTTCAAACTTTCATGTTTTAAGTAGAGAAATAGCAAGGACCTGAGCCTGTCAATGCAAGAAGAAAAGGTCTGTGACCTGAGGATCTGTGCTTTTGCCTAGTGTTGTTTAATATCAATCGTACGATGAAGCCCAGCTGCGATACAAGCGGTACTCAGCACATTGTGCAAGGTTGGCTCCTGCGGCTGTTCAAGACTTGTGGAAATGTCAGTCACTTGTGGAAATTGAGATTTATGCCCGTGCCCCAGTCTTACACCCTGGAGCAGGAGTGATTGCCAGCACACACCTAGGAGTAAAGCTGGACAGGCAGTTTGCTGTAGCTCTCTGAAATCAAACCAGAATTTTCTTAAAGTTCAGTAGGAAGCAATGGCTAAACCTTTGCTCTGCCAGAAATAACTGGTTGAAATAGCACTTCATTGCTTTCAACTGTAAATCGAGCTCTTTGAAACAAAGGACAGTAGCTTATTTGGAGATGAAGAATACTGTTGCTCTTTTTCCAAAGCTTTCCCACAGAAAGATTTATGGCACTGTACCTATTTATGGTTTCCTATTTATTCATTTTTTGTGACCCATTTTTGCGATACCTGCATTCATCACCAGTTTAAGGGTATAGTCAAGAACTGCCAGAGCTGGTCGGGGTTAAAAAGATACTGTGCCTAGCTGCTCACCAGCTCACTCTGAAAATACAAGCAGGGTAGGAAACAGGTACAGCTGGAAAGACACCAGCAGATCTGACAGGGCTGTAACCCCCTCCCTCAGGTCATTTCCACCAGTGGATGTGAAGAAGAACCAGAAGCTATATCATGTTAAGGTTAAAAAAGCTGCAGCTGGAAGAACTCATCTGGCACCACACTCCTAGCAGTTGTATATCACATGAGAAGCTTGTGGAAAGGCTGCAAAGAGAACCCAAATCTCTCAGTCCTTACCCTGGTGTTTTCATGGTCGTGTTCTGGCTGATAAACACAGCCATTAAGTACACTTTCAGTTTCCATGGTGTTGGATGGCAGTGCTGGCCAACAGTTCTATGCTGAAAAAACCCCTTAACTTAATTAAACTGTAATAGTCCTCTAACTAGCTCAAACAACAGTTTTACACTGTAATCTGATTCCACAGATACATGGTAAATTTGAGATGCAGCTCAAGGCGTTGCATTCAGGTGATTTACACTGATTTCAGTTGAATGCCTCTCAACCTTTATAGAAACATGCTCGGACAAGTTAGCAGGTTAGATATGACAAGGATATGTCTCATAGGCCAACGGTAGGGTTAACTTGCCAGGTGTTAGCGTTCCCAGTGTGCATCGCTGAAACCACAGCCTGAGTTCAGGGCATGCAAGGCGACTTCAGTGGTTCTCCCTTTTATCGCAAGATTTCAAATGAAAACCTTACACCGCGAAAACTTTTTGCTCACTTCACAGGACGCAGAAAGAGATGTCCTGTTTCAGTTGTGGCTTTTTTCAGACAGACCTCACACTAGGATCTCACTACAAATTTTTCACATACTGCAGCCAGTCATGAAACCAAAGTATAAAAAGTCATAAAAAGGAAAACAAACTATAAAACAGTGACAGTATTTTGCAGAACAGCACATTCGTGCCACTCTTCATAGGACACTGAACATGACAGCTGCATTCAGAGATGAGCATGTAGGCTCTATTACATGTTCACTGAACAAGCAACTCCAATGCTTTCAGGCATTTCTTGTTATTCCTGCTCCAGCCTTGCCTCCCTGTATTGTCAGCTGCCCTTATGGAGAGTTTACGCTGCTCTGTTTGCCTGTGAATGAGAACAGCAGATGCAGGGGCACAAGGATGTCCCAGGGATGGTAACCTTCAGGAGAAAGGGGGGGAAACTGGTGGTAACAGTCTGCTTCAGGGACACATCATGGGCAAGATAAATCTGCCACAGTCCCTTTCTGCACCATTTGTAGATGGAAAAGGAGGCCCTGGAAGAATTCAGTACTTGATCCACGTGATCTGGTTTACCACAGAAAGAGCCAAAATTGAAATGCAGGAGTCTTCACTTACTCCCAGCTTTAAACAGCAGTTCTAACTATGTTTCTGTCCTCAGCTACATATACACGTTTTAACTTGCCTTTTTCATACACAACAGCTCTTTCACAAAGCCAAGCGGCACACAGGTTTACTGAAAGAGGAGACAGATCAAATTTAGAGCTATTGGGCCTTCACAGAGGAACACTCGTACCTGCATAAAACACCACTGACTCCAAGGGGTCTCCAGATCTGCAGGTCTATCTCCTCAGATGTGACAGAAAGATCTGTGATTTAACTTGTTCTCTAATCAGAATTGTAATGCTTTGGTAGTTTTAATGGGAAGAATAGATGAGCAGAATTAGCTTTCATTACAGTGTGGATTCCTTTGCTACTTGCTAGAAGTGAAGAAAGACATATTTACAGTAAAGGGTAAATAAAGTCATCAATCTCTGTGCCTAGTATTTTAAAATGTCTTAGCATGTAGATAACTATTGGCACAAATGCGGAAGGCTAGGAACAAGGCAATCAGGAAACACATGAACAATAATCATTATTTATGACCTTAGAAAATTGGATATCACTTATCTAAATTAGAGCTGTCACTTCTGCTAGATGAGAATCTGCTATGTCTCATTCACAGCATTTACATCATAAATTAATCATTGTTAGATCAAAATGTGGCAAGAACACTTCTTCTGGGATCTTATCTTTCATGTCTGATACCAAAAAACTTTGTTTAGAGCTATTCTACATGGTTTGTGCAATCACTTTCCAGTGGGTGGACGAGCAGGGTATGAAGTTCAAGTACAGATTTGGGAATGATCACTGAAAAAACCAGAAACATCTCTCTGTTCTGCCAACTCATGCTTTTACCATATTTTCAGAGCTGTTAATCTCCTTCTCCTGACTTCCAAAAGTGCAACTCTTATTTCAAAAGCAAGTAAACTGGTGCTTATTTCCCTTCAATTAGTCTGTTCCCTGTGTACAAGTAGAGTACTACACCGTGGCCTTTCCGTCTGCTGGTGGTCTAACTGTTTTCTTAGACTGACTTCCTAAGGAAAGGAGGTGTACCACATTGGAGCAAGGGTTCCTTACTAATAATTGTGAAAGACACTAGTCATATTTGTACAGCCCTATTTGACAGAGTGGCACAAATATCAAAGAGATCTTACAATGCCCCATGGTTTGCTAAACTAGGTGTCCTGGGAGAAAAGAAAGTAATGATTTGTCTTACATGGGAGACAAGCTGTGGTGTTGCTCATGTTATTCTCACAACAAAGAGTAGATACAGGAGAGAGTGCTTAAAAACCTCCCCAGTTACACTGAAGGACAATACAAGCAGCCTGCAGTTGGCAGCTTACAACAGCTCACAACTGTCATCAACAATTAGCATAAGTTATGATTGAATCCGCTCTCTTCCCAAGTAAATAATGAGAAAAGCAGTTATTAATGTGTGACTTGAGACTCCCTCATTAGATGAGCAGGGGCTAAGGAAAGCCAGGGAAAGAATCCCTGGAAAGACACAGAAAGGCATGTAACTCCTGAGTGAGGAAAAAGAGCCACTGAAGAAAGCAGAGGCTTTATCAGCCTGAAACAAAGGCCAGGGGAGATTAGAAAAGGCAACCAGACCAAGGACTCTATGGACATTTTGAACTTAAAGCTGAATCCCTATGGACGTTCACGTTCCTGAGCCTCCTGACCAATGAATTGTTACTGGCACCTGCTCAGCTTTGTTTAGTTGTACATGTATCTAGTTAAGCTTGTCTGTTAGAGGATGGACTAAGTTACTTGACAGCTCAGATGCTAACTACTCAGATTTATAACTTTATCAGCAGCAGTAAAAATCTAAATCCAAGATTGCAATCAACCACAAAACACAAATCCTTAAAAAATAAAGCAGACTACCTTATTTTCAGGGCTTTTCAACCTACTTATACCCGCAAAACTAAAACTAAGACAAATCAGACAGAATTCAAGGCTTGAGGGCCCTGGTCTCTACTCCATCCCACACCACAACAACCCACAACATAAAGTTTCAGTTGGGCAGATTTACCGAGAGCAGCAGCTCAGCACAGGTGTCTCTACAAACAGACCAACCCAGTGGAAAGCGCAGTCTAAGTGGTGCAACTCAACAGCGTGATGGCTTTCGGATCCCACATCAAGGCTCTGAAAAAGCTTTCTTGCAACCTGAAGGCAATAAGAGAGATACTAAATGGTGTCTTAAGAAATTGCTTTTAAATGATCACTTTTCAGAACTTAACTGTATTTACTCAACCCAGCAGCTTTCAGTAAGACATCACAGAGGGTTCAAATCCACAACACAACCCCAGCTCTGCACAGTGCAGGCAGACATTGCAATTCCTCTTTTCCTCTTGGGCAGCCTGCCTGCCCCAGGCCCTGTAGAGACTGATGCGTTTCCAGTGTCCATGGCTCACTGAAGGTCTCATCTGAGAGTCCTGGGAGCAACACAAGAGCTTGAACCTCATAATCTAATTTTCTTAATTGCACATATGTAGGACATCAGTGCTCATGCCACAATAACATAAATCCATATTGTGAATGAAGGTCTGGTGACATGCCATTAAAAATGGAAATACAATGCTGTTACTGATTTTTCAGGGTATTGTTTGGATCACAAATCTAGCTTCATTCTAATATTCCTTCTGTACACTACTTTGAGTGAATGAAGCAGAAAGTAGCTTCATGTTAGCAATTAATTTTGCATATTGCACCTTTTCTGTGTTTCCTAAATTAAACTAAAAATCAGGATTACAATGAGAAAAATCTACTAGACAATGTATATCTGACAACCAGTTCCATGTTAATGGACTCATTTTCCACTCTGAACTGGGTGACAAAGAAACCAAACCAAATGAGAAAAACCCCAATAGCGAATAAGATCTGGAATCAAAAGCCTTTCACATTTTCCTTTTAAATCTGTCAGAAAAATGGTTACAGATATGGCTGGAACACTGTAGTGCCCTTATTTATCTTATGAATTTATGTACTTTCCTAGAAGAATAATAGAAACCTCAATAGTAGGCAACATTAATATTAGAAAGAAGCTATACATTTTGGTGAAATTCCAACAGTATTCTGTAAGCTACTGAATTTTGTGGTACATTCCAGAAGAGATTACAGACTTTCAAACTCGCATCACTGCAATGGCTGCTGTATGTGCAAGATGATTAAAAATTGATGCCTACCTACTGCCCAAAAGTCTCAAGACGACAGGCTTTTTCTCGCTTCCACATTGGAACAAAAACTTTTGCTTAAAAAAAAAAAGTCATAGTATAGTACAAAATGGTTAAGTGAGCCTATGAACAAATTCAACTTCTTAAACCTAAGCAAAACCTTTATCAATATCCCAAGACAGATTCATCCCAAAGTAGCTCCTCTTCTCTTTTGCCATCTGACTGTGGCTTCTTTTTATCCTTTTTGTGCTTTTTGCTCTCTTTCTCAATGGGGTTTTCTTTAAGTCTTTTGTCTTTATAAGGTCTCGATTTCTTCTCATTTACCAAGTCTATGTCAAATTTAATTCTCTTTTGTTTCTGATTTTCTCTTCCAAAATCTGCACCTTTAATATTTTCCTTTCTTTTCTGCTTTGTGGCTTCTTTCTCATACTTCAGCTCTTCACTGATGTATTTTTCCTCCTCAAAATATTTTACCTGAAATTTCTGTTCTTTTCTGTAGGAGCTGGTAGAAGTTTCAGCAAGCATAAGTTTGTAACAGTCTTTAGATTCTGCAGCCGATAGGCTGAAGCTCTTATCTCTGATGGTGGCCACCTCAGATGCTTGCTCTTGTTTACAGTATCCCTTGTTATAGTGACAGTTAGGTGTCTCTTCTAGTGCATGCTCACAAGTTGATGGCCAGCTTCGCGATCTATTTTGCCCAGTATTTGTAGGTGACTGGGTTTCTGAGAAAAGGCTGGAATGCTGGCCTTGTTCACACTTAAAGTATGAAGGTATAGCCTCACCAAGGTCACTTCCTCCGTCAATGTTTTTAACTTGAAACTCTTCCTCTTCTGCTTTTCCTAAATACCTTCTTGGCTCTAGATCTCTAGCTTTCTGAACTTGAATGTAATCCGTTAATTCATCTTGAAAGGTGTCATATGTTTTCTTTGATTTCTCCATGAGATTGACAAGCACTGTTTCTCTGCATAAATTGGATAGAAAGTCTTAGTTATTAATACTGAGCAATTTGCTTAGCATCTCGAGTTAAAAAAAAAAAAGCTGTATTTCTAAGTTAGAAAAAGAACGTATTTCAATGTGTCGTTCTGTGTAACTACATGGACCCTGTTACACACAACCATATCTGTAAAGTGGAAGTTACAGGGAACAGATTCCACTCTCTGTGAAAACTGAAAATCTGGAATAACTTCATGAAGACCAAATCAGTTTCTTGTGACTTAGGGTGCTGCAAGAGTAAGATGCTTTTAAAATGACTGCATACATTTTTAAAACTACTTTTTAAAAAAGAAAATTTAAGATTCTTTCTTATTAACTGGTCACCAATTAGCTGCAGATAAGAAGCAATTACATTATATACTGACTGTCAAGTAATAAAGTTACTAATTTCTTTATGAGATTCATTCTATTGAACAGTTGCAGTACAGTCATTTCAGGCAAACTGTGTGACTCCACAGCAGAAACAAAACAGAACAGAAACGACCAACCTGGATTGCTAAAAACCCCAAACAAGATAAATGTGCTCCCAAGGCAAAACTACCTATCAGTGTATATTCTACTCTCCCTTTCCTCAGGCTAGAAGATAAAGTGTTTAGATGACAAAGATATCCCCTGTGGAAAGCACAGCTCCGAAGACCCATCCCTTAAATGTATCTTGTTCTGCCTTAATTCACCACCTTTATACACTCATTTTGTTAAACTATAGATAGACCTGTAGCAGTTCCCTATGCTTCTGGTTTTGGGGACTAATTCTGTTGACTAAACAGACAAACATTTAAAATCATATCAGTTTGACATCAGTCTCTCGTGGTTATATTATTATTGTGCCTTCACTTAAAATATGTCTTATCAAAATGCTTAACAGGTAAGCAACTTTGATATTTAGCCTACTTGCACAGCAATCTCTAAAAAGTTCATCTTAAATCACCACAACATCCATTCTGCAATTAACACAGTCTACAAGCCCTCTTCTGGGTAAAAGGGAAAGTACAAGAGCTATCATCTTTCCCATAAATTATCTTATACCAAATGTAAGATGCATGTTGATGAGTCCTGAAAGCAACACAATTGATGGAGACTTGGCACTTTCCGGGATTAAGGTCTTCTTTGCCCTGTGAACAGGAATTCTTTAAGTTCAGACCATTTCCTTCTAGACTGAGCACTGAAGATGCTGTACCAAAACAGGTGCTGCTATCCCCAGACAGCAAAATAAGTGGGAAAATTGTACAGGTTTCAGGACCTTTCCCCTGTGGGTTGTCACTAAAGATGCAACTGTGGGAACTCCGAGACTGAATTTCAGTCACAAGTACGATGTTTAAATGGACAGTGCCCCTTTAAACCAGTAAACCAAACAACAACAAAAAACCCCAAATCAAAACAAAAAACCCAGAACTAGTCAAAGTCACTTAACAGCAGACAACAGGGCTAGTGAAAAAGTCTGAAAGTATGAACTACAGAGGAATAGTAACAAAAGACTTATTGACTTACTTAATCCGGTGCTTATTTCCTTGCACGTGGGACTGGTATGTTTCTATAGATGTAAGTATGACGTTACATACGGGGCACATGTAATAACCAACCCCAACTGCTGAAAAGAAGGAACTGATAGGTTAGAGAGACTACAAATGAAAGGCAAAAGTAAAGCACATCATGATCTCATCCCATGCAAGAGTCCTAATATAATATACCCATAAACAATGTTTATAGACAGATATAAAGTCTCTGCTGCAATTTTACACTGGAATAGTATTTATGAAGGGGGCTGGCGAGGTGTACAGTTGCAGTGCAACCATGGTTTAAACATTAAAAAAGAGTATTTCTGATGACTGAAGTGATCCAAGATAATTCCAGTAAACTGTTGTCAACTGCTGATGAGAATGAACTGTACTGAAAAATTAAATACTATTGTAAATACCTGACCCAAAGCAAGCACCAACAGATACCAATCCAGTTGGTCCAAATTTAATTAAAATAAGATCAGTTTAAACATTACCTGCTCAAATGTTCATGCAGCATTGGTTCAACCCTATGAAGGTGCTGAGGGAATTGTCGATACAGTACATTATGAATACAGTACACGGAGCCTCAAGCAAAGATAAGGTAAAGTCTGAGGAGGAAAACTCTTGTGTTTTCTACGTTGTCATTTTCTCCTCTCCTACAAGCTGTGTCATCCACACACCTAACTATTCCGAAACCAGCAAGTAACCTTTTTCCCCATGCAAACCCAAGAGCTTCATCCATTAGCAAAATGCAGCATTAATTCCAATGGGCTACTGCTTTGCCTCAAAATATATTACTTTGTTTGAATTATAGCATGACTTAATGAGAGCTGTTTTATACTAACAATGACTTTTGACTATCAGGTAGGATTTTGAACTCCTTACTAAAGAAAGGATTGATAGTTCTGTTACACAGGACCAGATTATGCCCCCCTCAAATTAATGGAAGTTGTACAGCAACAGGGCCTTGGCTTTGGACACAGTGCTTGAGCTGGAGACAGTCCTGATGGGAGAACAATGACTGATGTGGAAAGACTGAAACAATTATGACAACCAGTTTCATGAATAAAAGATTAAGGGAAGACATGACACCAGTTTTCAATTATTTAAAGAATGCAACAAGAAGGAAACAAATGATTCAATTCTTGTGTCTGCTTCTTGTACTGTGCACAGTGAAGAAATCCATTATCCTCAGAGAGAGCTGAGTTCAATATCAGTGGAAGGTTTTAAGATCGAGAAGGTAAAGATTAAGAAGTCCTGGGAGAAATTCCTTATGGGTTGTAGAGTTTCCAGCACAGATGGTTTGTAAGAACAAGGTGGATGAACGTCTTAAGAATGACACAGATACAACTGATCCTGGCCTTGGATTTAGGGGACTGGGCTATTTTCTATGATCCTTTGAATTTGACTGCAGAACTCGGTGGGGACTGGATTTGGGTCTCCAAGTCAGTAAGAAATATTTTCGAACCTCCAGCTGTCAGAGAAAGAACTTTAGCAGTTCATAGACGAAACAGAAAGGAAAAAATGAACTTAAGCAGTGAACAGAGATTGTAACACTTGCTCATGTTCTGCTTACCATTTGTGCTGGATTCTGCAGGGACAGCTTTGTCTCCCAGCTCCTCCAGTATCTTTTTCCGTGCTTCATTTCTTCTGTGTTTCTTACCAACATAATGCTGCTGGGCCGCAAGTGGATTATTAAAGGGAGCACAGCAGAGCTTGCAGTACTTGTCTGGATCATTTAACTTCAACCTTGCATTGGAGGATGATGAAGACTCTTCAGCATTTGAAGGTGGCAAGGGCTTCTCAGCTGATGGCTTCTGTAAAGCTGGAGACATGGAAGCAGAGGATAAATCTGCTGACAGCACAGCAAAGGAAAGGCTAAAACAATTCCATGGAGCAAAACAGGTGACTGCAGAACTACAGAGCTGGAAAGGAGGGTCTGAACTATTTTCAAGAGACTATAAAATACTTTAATCCTTGCAAGGATATGAAAGTACAGACTGACAAGGAACACAACCCTGGAATATTCATAAACCCCACCATTAGATACCTAAAAATCAGCTGTCTGATGTCTGGTCACTGTAAGGTCCTTATACAGTCCAAGAAGAGAGATTTACCCTCCAGAGGTTGATTCAGAGCACATAAAATATGCTCCATCTTTAAAGACAGTTCAGCAACTTGTACAGGACTAATGTACTTGCTCATGAACTAATTGTTTTTTAATTTATCAGAGGAACATCTTGTTGGGACTGCAGTGAATTCTTGGAACAACAATAAACACCTTTCATTAATAAAAAAAACAAATATTTGCCTTTAGTTTCAGTCAACGAAAGACGGGGAATTTGAAAGCAAGGTTCCATGGCTTCAGAGTTGCACAGGGTAGTTATCTTTGTTTATTCACCCAGGGAGTTACCACAAGACAGTTCCACAACTTTGGCAGAACAGAAAAGCATAGAGACATGGCAAGTGTAGGAAGATAATTCTTCGTATAAGTTTGCATTTGTTTCAGAGACTGACAGGAAAACACATGCAAAAGCAAACTATTTAGTTCTTACCAGAAACAGGCTGCATGCTCTGTGCTGGTATGTGGGCTTGATCTCCTGATAATTGCTTCAGCTTTTTAGCATGGATCTTTCCCAAGTAGTGAGACAAAGCAACGACTGGGGAAGTAAAAATCACGTTGCAGAGATTGCAGTATTTGTTTTTGTCCAGCACTCCACTCCTATCCACCTGAAACCAGGCAAGGGCAAGGTCAGTTACAAGCATTCACTGAAGTATACGAGGAAACATTTTATTTAGTGATGAAGAGGAATAGTCACCTGAAAATTGATACAATCCCTTTTCTTCTGTTTGCCATGTTCCTGCCTCTCATCTTTCTCACCATGCCTTTGGATGTAAAGACGAACTTTCTGAGCATGCTTTTTGCCCTGGGAAGAGACTAGAATTATTCCTGTTTCAGTAACAAGGATCCAAGCAGTGATATATCCAGTGACTGGGACTTCATTCATCAAAATCTGCTTTCAACACTTGCCAAATTGTATTTGTATAAAGCAGAGCCACAAGCGGACAAATGCCAGCTCATGTAACAATACTATATTTTAATGAATAATATAGTAGTTAGCATTACTCATAACATTTTGCCTCAAGCAGTCCTCGGAGTCGTCTACTCTCAACTCTTTGGAGAACCAAAAATCCTGACATGCATCCTTACAAACAGGGAGGCTAAAATAGGTAAGGAAAGGAATCCAGCCATGCCACAGAGCAAGTCTGCTGTGCTCCTTTACCACTAAGCCTTGGGGGCTTGACATCAAGGCTGTCCCATATCATGGCACAGAAGAGTAACAGGCAGCAGGACTTAACTTATCTCCCTAAATAAAAAGTCTGGTCTCCCCATACAGTCAGTAAAGAGAAACAGGTTTCCCTGGAAGCTGAGTTAAAGTATCTCCAGCTTGGAGTCAGTCTATGGAGATTTCTACATCTTTCTACTAAGGATACAATAGCCCAGGTACCTAAAATTGGCTGTTAACGTATACTTCCCTCAGCTGCAACTATTTTTTAATTCTTAGATGCTCTCATAACCTTCAAACTCTTGCACTTGTAATGTACTTACTCACATGCCACACTATACAGTGGTAACCTACAAAGCAAAACAAGTAATTTGTCTTCTCTGACCTGATGCTTTTCAGATGTCTTTTAAGGATTCTGAGGAGCAGTGCAGGGTATTATAACAGTATTATCAAAGAGAAAGAGGACCTATCATACTTGGCTAGACAATACAAGCACAACTGAGAAGAGTCAGTTATTTCCATCAATTCATTTTGTAATGGTGAAGTCAGGTAACTTTACAATTGCATCTATTATCTTCAACTGGATTTTGATCCGACAAACAGAAAATCAAACTGAGGGTCTGAACTCTGTGAAGTTCTGACAGTACAACTGCTGCTTAATTTAAACCAAAGTTCAACACCTTGCAAGACCTGAGTCTTCATAATGTGAATAGCAAGAAAGACTCCTGACAGCAATTGACATTTTAAACTTTAACTTTTGCAAGAAGAAAGAAAAAGACAGAAATGTCTGTGCCTGCAAACCTGCGTACCCTCAAGATCAAGTTTCAAAATAAAGCACGCTTTCCCACGTCTACAGCAATATCCCAAGGCACACAGTTATTCCAAGAAATGCCTTCAACATGATTCATACAATCTGCCTCAAGCAGGCACTGGTGCACAGAGCAGCACATGTGTATCTCTGGGTGAAGCATCAGAAGGCATGACCTCGATCCTCTATAGCTAGCACTGCCCCGTGCCATACATATGTCCTGGCTCACGTGGTGCAGATCTGCTTCAATCCCATACACAGCATGGCCTGAACCTGCTCAGTTCCTCCTAAAAATCATGCTGCAATATGCAGGTGATTGCCCTTCACTATACTGAACACACAACTTTCACATTCAAGTCTGGTTAATGTCTAACTCTGGCATAAGCCTTGAGAAACACACTATAAAAAGTCTTTTATTACATTATGTAGAAACCCGAAACAAACAAACAAACCAAAGCCCCAGTGCTTGCTAGGAGAAATTCTCCTTTCCAGCCTACCTTATAGTGTGACACCCTCTGAGACTCAAACTGCAGCACTGCCCCGCAGACCTTACAAAAAGTGTCGGTGAAAAGGTCTTTCCTTGTTGCCTCATCTAAAATGTCATCTAAACGGAAAGAGCAAAAAAGAAAAATCAGCCAGTAGGACAAGATATATTTGCATGTCTTTGCTTACACAAAACATCAACCACTTTAATATTCACATGCAGCACAAGATGAAGGAACCAACCATCCACTGAATCACACCTCACTGTGGCTTCAGAGCAATGCTGTAAAGCCACCTAAACCTTCCTACTTACCGAAGTATTGTTCGCATGGACTTATAAAGTATTACTGTAAGAGTAACTGGACTTTAAAAACAAAGACAGAGACGCTTCATTGGGTTTTCAGTCCATTTCAAATAGGGCACAATGTCAGAAATACTTGACTAACGGCCTAAAAAGAAGGATTTTAACTGGACTAGATCACACAGTTAGTTAAATACGGGAATACTCCTTAAAGAAGAGATTTAAAGAAAGTCTGGGAGTAGCTTGGCTACTGAGAAAGGCCAGGAGGCCTCAAGTGCTTAGGAAGGTTGTACCTGTATCCCCATAACAATTTAACTGATTTAGTTATATGGGGAAAAACTGCTCCAATGGCTTGTTATCATTTTCTTTGCCCTGCTCCCAAAAAACTCATGGCCTGTATACACTTAAATTCATACTAAAATTGGCCCAAACTTGAAGCTATTCCTGAATAATTGTATGTGCAGGCACATTTGATCTCAGGAGGATGCTCTAATAAGCACTTAAAAGTAGTACCAATATCATGTTAATTAAGAGAATTAAACATACCCTTCAGAAGAGCATAGCTGTGCTAGCTAAACCCTCACAAACATAAAGCTACATCACCACCCCAGTTCTTTCTCCTCTTAATACACTTTATTAGAGAAACCAATTTAACTCATATTGCTTGAAACACTTCTCTGGTACAGGCTATGCTTTCAGGGAGCAAGTTTACCCATGCTGCTATACCACCAAAACTTCTTCTGTACTGACAAACTTTAAGACTACTTGTTTCTTTTTCATCCCCAGTGGGTCACGCTAATTCCAATTAAGCTAGAATTTCACTTTTTGGCATGCCCTGCTCTTAAAAATAAGCCAAAGTTAAACAAACTTAAAGCAAAAATAAAGGAAGCCACATAACGAGAGTTCAACTAAACTGTGCTCTTCAAATGAAGCTGAGGTTAAAGGGAAAATATTGGAGAAAGTATCGTGATGTCCTAACTGAGCTTAAACCCTGTAAGTTCACCCAGCGGTCCATCCTGGAAGCCACATGTGGAACAGTTGGCTTTCCATGCTTTGTACACAGCCTGGAGAGATCGTGGGCAAGGAAAGCATCGCTCCCCGTGGTCTCAAGGCTCGGTGCCAAAAGCCATCTAGAAACCCATAAAGGCAATCAGCCTTTACCCTCAATTCTAAAGATTGCTCTCTTGGCCCCTTGCCAAAGCAAGTCCAAGGGAACATGAAAAAACAAAATCAAATACTGCGTATTGTGTCGTGTAACTCTAAATAACGGTGCTAAGCTGTGGGATGGTCAGTTCACAAATGATTAAGGAAGGACTAGAGTCGACCCAGTCCCCGGCATGTGCTCTGGACAACACGACTGCCATCTGCACAAGTAAAAAGCCGCTTGAAAAGAGAGCATGAATTTCAGTACAAGCTGTATGACATATACTTTAACTGAGCCAGTATCACCCCTTCAGTGGAAGCCTGGAACAAGGAATGCCAAACTGCTTTGACAAGCCAATATTAACACGTGCAACCAGGTGAAAATCTGTCAGCAGGGCACTGACAAAACCTGAGGAATGGCAGATGCAGAGATCTTTCTCAGACTGTGTGCATGGCTAATCCCACTTCACCTTCCCAAAGCAGCACTCCTGATTTGTTTAACATACAGATCTTAATAAAGCTGGCTCTGATGAGGCTTTTGGCAGAGATTGCAACAACGACTGGGTATCAAAATGCTGCTGTCTAGCATGGTTTACCATCAGTCCCTGATATAAGAATTCATTTTCTAATAAAACCTTTATTTTCATGAGATACAATGGCCAGGTGACTAGTCCTTTAGGGCTTTTGTTTCTTCTATTTTGAGTCATCCAGAAATGTTCAATATTCTACAGTTACTGTTTCATGTAGCTTAGCTGCTTCAAGCAGAGGAGTGAAAGATGGACATAATAAACAACTTGAGTTGATCCACACAAGAAAATCCCATGACTTGGTTCTGGGCATTAGATGAAAGCCCATCCTGCACCCGAAACGCATGAATTGCCAATGTCTGTAGCAGAAAAAGCCACTTACAGAGGAAAGTTACATCAAGTTTGCTCAAGTGTACTGAACTCTAAAAACAGCTATAGAAAGAAAGATAACTGGAAGAATATTCTCTATTTAAAAAAAAAACAACAAAAGGCAAATTGCAATGCAACTAGGCACAAGTTCTACGAAATACTACTATCACAGGCAGTATTCACTATATTTCAATCTGCGTAACTTCTCACTGGAAAACAGATCTTTGTTTCAAAGACAGACTTCTTTATACTAGTTAAGGACAGTATTCTATGCATATTTTCCTTGACTTAGCAGTGAACTGCACAGCCTTCTTGGAAGACAAAAACTAACCAACTGCGTGCTACAAAAAACATCCTAAAACCATTGTAATGTGAAATTAAAATTGGGTTTTTAATTTACCTTCTTCTTGGCTGACCACTGCAATGAAAAGATTGGATTATAGGGACTAGAAGTCTGGTTGTCCAAGTAACTCGTATTGTGCCTGTTGGAGCCATCCCGAACCCTGCTGTGTCATTGTCCTCAATGGCATTTTGCAGTAACTGATGAATTGCACTAATATATATTCTAAGGACAGTTTTAAATATTGCTCTTCACTGTTACAAGAGTTGTTTTCATTCTTCAATATCATAAAAAGGCTGACAGGACTTGACTTACTCAGATTCTTCTTTGTAAATTTATGACATCTTTAGTTCTCTTTTCTCTTTATAGCGTTGTGTTTTCTTTCTATTGCTCATTAAGTCTTTCCATTTTTCACCTCCTAACACTGTTGTCCCTCTGTTTTGGCTCTATCTTTTCTCAAGATAAGTTTATGCTACTACAGCAGCAATGAATGCAGAACTACAATAACCTCAGTAAAGTCTCCTACCTCAGTCTAACACTTGTAGCATTGCTAAACCCAATAACTGGTTTCCCCGAAGAGAGACAGATCTACAGAAATAAAGACAGAGAGTTCAGAACACTTGCCTTGATGTTGGAATCTTAAAGATTTACTCTACTCAGTTTTTCTCCATGGTCACAAGATGACTATTAACACATAGCACATGAAACAGGCACGGTTCCCAAACAATAACTTGGCTGGGGAATGCCAACCATGAGCATGGTAACGTAACCTCCTTTAATGCAGCTCTTGGATTCACGTGCTGTTAAATTAGCAATAGCATGGGAGTTCCGCTCCGGCTTTGTCAGTATGGTACTGCCAAGCACAACATAACCCTGTCTGCTTTCCTTAGACCAAACAAGGCCAGAACATTCTGATCCTCTACAAGGATACAGCAGCTGCTACCCAAGTTGATCAGAAGCACAGCTACATAGCACTCCTGTAAAAGCTGGGTAGCCACTTTAAAAAACCCTGTCTGATAATTTCATCCTCAAACCAGATGAAAACATAACCTTTTCCATTTTCTGTATAGTTAGCTGATTTTTAGGCAAATATATATGCCTTGGATAACATGTTTCTATGTGGTCTTCTGATGAACTGCATGGAGACAAATTCATGAATAAACTGATATGTCTCTCACTTAAATCCCAACCAGGCAGTGAGTTGTAAATGGTCTTCAGTCTGGTCTGGGCAACGCACATCAATAGCCCTCTTTGCTATATGACACGTCTCTGCTCACCTCCAGAGAAGGTCAAGAACAAGTCTGCCCTTTCTGCTTTTAACTATGCCTCAAGACCATTTGTGACACACAAAAGTGACAGAGCACGGGGGGATCTATACTACCGCTGCCTGTGTGCAACCAGTTCTATAAATATTAAGCTGAACTTGAGGTCTTCAGCTTTCAGATTAACAGGAGATCCTTCCTGGCAACTAAGAAAAGCTTTTTAAGAAAATAGCTTACCTTACAGTTTGCAACCATGCCATGAGAAACTTTTCAGAGGATCAATCAAAACCAGTAGCCTTGCAGGACTGCGATACTGACCTTGTCATTTTTATGTCTCTAAAACGTTTAAATAAAGGTACCGGTATCATGAATTCAGAGCAACTGTTCAGATCAGCTTTTTGTCATTAAGAAACGGTTCACTGCAAAGCAGACCAACTGCTGTTTGTCACAAAGGGACTGCTGCTTAATAAAAGGATATGGATTAAAATGTTTTAGAAATACAGGACATGAGATTAATATTTTTGAATAAAAGATATAAATGTTCATGCTGCATGATGAAGTCACTGTAACTTTTCCCTTATTTTTAGGCTATTCCCCCCAAAAAACCATTTCCATTTGTCAACAGCCCATACTTGGGAGGAAAAGACAAGTCTCTGGACTATCTGGACTGGAGTACTTAATCCAGCCCACACCTCCTATTTACCGATGACCCAGTGGCAGTATTTTCTCATGTGATTCTTAGTAGGTCTTATGGGTTTGTCCTTGCCACAGTTTTCTCAGCTATGTTATGAAACCTATGGTACTTAGTACTGCCACAGACATGCTGTGGGATCTCAAGTTTTGTGAGGTCCACTGACATCCTCAGAAAAGACATACTACAGCAACATATTAACAGCAACAGTAAATATTAAGGGCAGTTTATGTATCTAAAAGGATGCACAAAGTGAAGTAGCCCATGTAAAGCAGTTTCTGGCAATCAAAGGATGATTATGATCCCACTGAAATGCTAAGAGCAGCTCTGCAAGTGACTTTAGCACAGCTAATTAACCTCAGATACTCATAAGGTCGTCCCATTAAAGGAAGCGCAAAGATCCCTCAAAGATTTAACACAATGTTCACGGGAAGCGTGGAGCACTGTAATAATCCCTTCTAGCTTCTGGGCTCAGAAATCCCACCGACCAGATTGGTGGGATTCAGCAATGGCCCTGTTTTCAGTGTCATCTCACGAGATTGCAAGGACTGATCCTGGGCAGCACAGCTTCTGAAAGCACAGGTGATCCAAACTTTGTTGGTGCTTACAGATGTTACCATCAGGTAAGGCTGTCAGTAAAAGACACAGGGTCTCATATGGTAGATTAAAATGATTAGCTTTGGGGTTTCAGTAGTCTTGAGGGTGCCCCGTTTATATGAAGATACATGACAACACAGGGCTGAAAACAAGAGTGCAGTTCCTGATCTGCAAGTGTCTAGAACCACCAAGAAGGATTAGAGCCCATTTCTAGTGGGTGTAGTACAAGCATTAAAAAAAAAAAAAAAAGTTTCTGCTCTGATCTAAGGTGGCACTGACCACAGCAAAAGGATGCTCACAAATGGAAAGGAGCCACGATGACAATTACAGAAACATGAGGATGCATGTATTAACCATGTGTATTTATAGATTTCTTATTTCAAGCAAACATAATTATCAGGTCACCAACACACCATCTGCCTCGCTTGTGCCATTTGCTTTGCCCCGTTATCCTTCCTAAACTCTTAGGAAATACTTCTTTTTAGAGGGAACTGGGCTGAGAAATGTACCTGTCAAAGCTGATTGATTAGATAGAATGGGAAATGAGCATTCAAGTACCACCCAGGCATAAAGGGAAAGATCCATCCGATAAGCCAGGTAACATCTTCCTGTTTCATCACGTTTCACTTGTATGCCCAGAAAGAAAATGTGGCAGTCTAGACTTCCACGAATGTACTACTTATAAGCTGTCCTTAAAAAAGCAGATATTCACACACAGAGAAACTGTTATTGTTGTTGGACGGTCAAAGCCAAAGAAAGCAGACCTGGGAGACAACTGCTACCCTAAAGTGACGACCCATTAGAATTAGCATAGTCCCAAAGGGAAAACTAGAAAAAACAGGTGAAGTTTTCCATTTTCTTTTCAAGGAAAAGAACAAAATATTTTTTATTCTTTTGACTACTAATTCTCAGCAGTCACTATAGTATTTATTGTGATTACTTCAGCTCTTATTACAAAACAAGAGCTTAAAGTCTAGGACACAGAATAGGTGCCAAAAAGATTGTTTTTAATCAATCAAAATGCCTATAAAATGTAAAATAGCAAAACACATACAGACACATGAGAAGTCAATCTGTATTCCTTTTCAGTTTTGTAGCACTATTAATTTATAGTAGTCATCCGAGATACTCGGGCATTTTAATAAAGCGCTGCTTTACAATCAGATTCAAATTCCAGATACACTGCAGAGGCTATGGAGCCCTAACAGAGAAGGAAGATGGGGGTGGGAGGAGGTAAGAGAGGACAAGGCTGGAAAGATGGCTTTATGTCTCTGCACAGAGAAATGGGACAAGGTAGGTTCATTTGAGATGCTAAAGACTGGTTGTATTTCCACACTATGAAAAAGTTTGAGAAACCTACCTGAAACCAGACAGCAGCATCGCTGCCTGTCTTCAAGCACTGCATGCTAAGGAATACATGCGCAACTTCTCATTCAGCAAAAATGCTGCCTGCCTGCTTGTGCTTTATTGCTCAAGCTTACCAGGAATCCCAGTCTGATTCAGTACTAGATCCTTTTCCTATAGGCACCCTGGTAGTTACTTTATTCAGATAGTACGTCCAAAAATATCCAAACAGCCATTCCCTTCCTGGCTTCCAAGTGCCTGCCCTGCCAGGCACTCCCGATGCCAGAGGTGGACTGGAAAACTGCCTTCCTATACAGTCCGCAGAATTAATAAGTGATCACCGACTGCAATATCATGCAACCTTGCCCTAAACAATGCTTTGGTTCTCCCTGCCCGTTTAGTCCTTGCCCTCTTTACTGATACAGGCAGAGAGAGCTCCCTTACTGGTGCTAAATTCAGAATGATCTGGGTGTTAAATACCTCATCTCATGCATGTCTCAAGAGAAATGAATGCTAAGGCTGCTTGCTATCCCACTACTAATTCCCCAGCCACCCAAATCGCTGTTTTAGTAGTGTGGATTTATAAACATATGTAATTATTTGTATTTCTGGATGCCTGTGTTAAAATCACATTGCAGGATTGCAATAAAAACAGTTTACTCAAGACCTAAGGATGAGGTCAAGAAAGTGAATGTCAACTATGCAGATATCTATGGAAAGGAGGTTTTAACTGTTAACGTCATTCGGTTGCACCCAAAAGTGACTTAAAGCAAAACAAAACCAAAACTGTCCAGTGTGAGGGTCTGATTGGGAGACCCTGGGTCTACTCTCAGCTCTGCTGCTAACTTGTTAAACTTTGTCAACACCATGAAACCTACATTCTCAAACGTAGGTACGTTTGTATCCAGGCATTTAAGCTTGAAAACTCTGGTTTTCGTTTCTGTGCATCTTTGATTCCTACAACAGTACCATGGCAGAAATTAGCTACCTACCACAAAGGGATGAGTTAAAATTAATTCTTATGAACGTAACTGTGTTGAGTTCCTTGCATGAATGGGCCTATTCAATATTATCCTAAACCACAGAATTGGCACAAACAGTCACTTGAAGTTACTGCTTTTAATTAGGGTACGAACAATATTGATTTAAATTCCTTGGTTTTCTTAGAAAACAAGTGTTTCAAACCAAGTGCTTTTTAAGTGACTCCACATGCCAACATCTTGTTATTTAAGTACGAAATAAGTAGAAAGTATCAGAGAAGGACACAATCCTTCCTTCCCACCTAAGCTGTATTTTACAAGTTACCTTTTGAAGAGCACTCAGTGAGCTACTGCCAATAAACCACACCTCCACTATAACTTCTCACTGTGGTGGCTGCTCCACACTTGCGTAAGAGATGGAATGGTTTCTCTTTCTAATGGTGCTGTGGCCTCAGGAGACTGCAAGTTCCATCAGGTCCTGTCAAAGTCAGTAACACCAGCTCAACTTCGCCGGGATCAGAGTACACTGGAACGTTGAGCCTGTGAGCTACAGCTGCGGACAGGTATGGATGGCCATGCCCATACATAGCAAAGAGGGGTCAACCCAGCCCGGGAAGAGTGATAACCTTCACGTTCCAGATGGCAAACATACACCTAATACAGAAGGAGTAAAAAGCTGTGTAGTCTCAATTCATAGCCAGTAGTTAAAGAAAATAATATAATTCCACAGGAAAAAAATTAGTACATTTTCAGATGTTTGCAAAGACTGGAGAAGCAAGCCACAGGCAAAACGATCGTGTCTTCTACTCTTCTTTCAAGAAATACCGCCAGTATAATTGCTTTGTTAGTGCTCCCTCTAAGCCAATGTTCCATTTAAATCACACTTGGAGTTCTCCTTAATAATTTTATTTTTTATGATGCCACCTTCGAAGCTTGAGATTGAGATGTAACCTAATAATTTAATTCCAATCTAATGTTTTAGTGAGTTGGTTTCACTGTTACAAGTCCTCCATCATTAAGACAAGCCACAAATTAATGAAGATTTATTAATTACCAAAAACCACTCAAACTTTACAAAGACTTGTGCAGAAACGTTTCCTAAACACATCATTTTTGACAGTGAAAGAGGATATCTCATTCTCATCTCCAATGTGATTTAAGATGTCTGAGTAAATAGAAAAATCTGTTATTTAAGCAGAAGTAGATCATAACAACAAATGTATGCTTAAAACCCAGCATACTTTTTATTGGTATAATTTTCTGACTGGCATCTTCTGAGAGCATTCAGAAGACACAGAAGTGAAATACTTCATATGAAGTGAAATTAAAAGCAGTCTGACATAATTAGTGAATAACACAGGTGAAGACAGAGAACATTAAGTATCACTTGAGTAGCCAGGTGATATCCAATATACTTCCATTCTTGCTCATTCATTTAGCATTTATAAAAATACTTCTCCAGAGATGTGTTTTATACCATTACTTTTTTAAATGTAGAGAATAAATCCAGCCTAAATCAATAGCAAATGAGGAGCAATCAATAAGCAATGAGGAACACATCCATAAAACAAGATCAAGGTGATTGTTTTAATGCTCAAACACTGAAATATGGGCACTGAGAAGGCAATGGGAACTGCAGGTGCTCAGCACCTCTCTTAATAAGAAAACTGAAGTAATTTAAATACACTTTAAAAAAAAAAATCAAACTAACAGAAGTGGATTTTGGAAATCTAAAACCAAACAGATTGTCTAATAATAATAAATCAGACTCTTAAAGCATCTGAATTGAAATATAATTATTTGCTTACTGTTTCTTGATTCTCAGTTATGATCTTAGAAGCACACCCGGTATTTCAAAATTTTTTTTTTAAATCTTCTTCAGTGGAACAGCAATTCAGTTAAGGCATTAAAACACTGATGTGAGAAGGCTCACGAACATTTTAACATTATTGTACTTGTATATTTTACTACTTGAGAGAAGTTTGAGGAGGTCTTTTCAACTTTAAACCTTTGCTATCTTTTTTTTTTTTACTTTTACTAGGTTAATTGTAGAGGAATCTTTGTGGCATGCCATGTAGGAAATGCAGGGGAAAAAAGTCTTCCCTCAGGGCAGTATAAATGTGGTAGGAAAAATACTAACATTAATTAAAATATCAGAGACTAGGTAATTTTAAAAAGCCTGTTCAGCCGAGAATTTTCTACCACTTGATTAAAAAGGAAATGCTCCCAGCTTTAGTCTATTATTAATTTTTCTTTCCCAATTCTTGAGGGTAGAGAAGACAGAAAGCAGAATAATGTAGTAAAGAAAAAGTCTAGGCTAGACAAATACCTTAAGGCAAAGGTATAAAATTTCAAGTTCAAGGTACTAAACCCACAAAATGACATAGCCAAAATCTGCCCTCAAACGTCAACAGCAAACATAGCATTTTAATGAAAAATAGACGGATATACATGAATCAAGCTCAACAACTGCAAGTCCTCAAGAGCAAATATCGACCCACCTATTTTCTTATTTTACAAGCCCTTTCACAGGGCTGTCTCCAAGGCATATCTGGACCAGCACAAGCAATCGTTAGCACATCTTACCAGGCTACCACCTGTCAGCCTCACAGTAACTGAGTGTGTGTGCTGAAGCCTGTCCCAGCTGCCAGGTAAAACAGGTTAATTTATATCACCTGCACTGCATTAATTTGCTTTACTCTGCAAGCAAGGAAGGCAGGAGCCTGCACACAGTCAGTTTGTCTCATCTCAGCTGACTGGTTGTAACTTTACATGACATGCAAACTCTATTGCTTGTAATCAGGCAATCATATTCCTACTGTGTAACAAGATGAAAGACGAAGCTTGAATGCTTAAGAGTATCAGCTGTCCAAAACTGCAGGCAAACAGCATCACTGAAATCCAGTCCCTTTTGGTTGTGGTACAGCAGGCAAGCACGGTCACTGTACAGTGGGAGTCAGAAAGCAATCTTAGACATAAACTCAGATATCCAACTTAGAAAGGGCAGGCAAAGATAACAAACTTTAAAACCTTTATCAAATACACTGAACTGCAGTATTACAGCACTGGATTTCCTGTATGAGGAAGGGAGGCTGAACCAGACAGATATCAATTTCTGCAGTTAGGTGAAAGACGTTTCTCCAAGGAATCAATACTGTAGCAGCACTAAATTTTAATTTTCTCAGCATGTTTAGTCACTGAATATCCTTTTAAATTTTTTGTTTTGTTTTCAAAGCTCAGGTGATTGTTAAAAATCGAAATGCCAAACTGGACTCTATTATTTGGACATGAATGCTGTGAACGCTGGCATTGTGTGTTTCCATAAACTAGTTTCACCATTCAAACTATAAGGTTTTTCCCCACAGAATACTGTAACAAGTTAACTTACAAGCATTTGTATGCATCTTTGAATACTACATGTTATCATAGATTTGACTAAGGCACATGGCTAAGCCTGTACACATGCACAGGGCCTTTGAAGCGTACAACTACACTACCAAAACAGAGGTTAAACCTAGCATTGCCCAAACCTTCTCAAATACATAAACTAAACCAGAACAGTGCTAAAAGCCTTGATTGCCAGATGGATCAGCAAGCTGCCCTGACACACGACAGAAGCTTGCCCTTTTGCCCAGGGTGAGCAAGTAACAAGACACTTTGTCTGCTCTCTTAGTGCTCTGAACTCAGCCAGGACACAGAAAATATTTTAACGCATTAAGATTGAAGTACACTATATCAATCGTTACTAATAAAATTAAGGTGTCCACTTCTTGCTACACAGTTCCTTAATTCTCTTCATTTTTCTCCCCGTTGGTCCAAGTTCTCTTGTTTCCACTAGTTTCTCTGCTGAACGTCACACTGACCTCTGCTCCCTGCATCCCATCACACCCACGAGGGCTGGACCAGCCTGTTACAGCTGAGGCAGACTGAAATCAGCCACTCTGCTTTTACCAGCAAAAAAAGCTGCAATTTTTTTTTTTTTTTTTAAAGTCTCAAATATTTTTCACTGCAATAAATTGTTCAGGATTTCAGAGAACAAGTCTGATTTTTTTAAATTTCTGTGAGCATAGTTTGATCCAGCTGTACTTTACTTCTTGAAACACGCTGTCAAAATGCGAATAGGGTGCAAGAGAAGGCTGATTAAGTCTATGCTGGGTGGTTGGTTCCTTCTGAAGAAGAATCGAATGCATTAGACTTCTTAAACACTGCAAGATAAGCTGTTAGTTTCCTTGCCAGGCATTAAGTTATTTCCTTAGGATAAAAGGCCCTTTTCCCTTTCCACTCTGTCGTGGTTTAACCATCCTTGGGACTTAAGAACAAATAAGAAATACACCTCCCAATCCCCACTTTGTAAACTCTCTGAGGCAGGTTAAGACAAGTTAGTTACCCTTCCGCCCAGCTCTCTTCTGACATATAAATGCTCCCATACGATTGTACGATAGCAGTTTGTGCAATGCTATTTCTCAGCCTACTCTCAGTGCTATTGAAGACAGGCTTGTGGAACATTGCGTAAGAGACATACAATGAGTGAACTGGTACCCGATTCTTTTTTTCCCCTCCAGTAAGCGAATAAGATGTGTAGAATAGAAAGGGAGGGAGAGGGGAAAATTAGTAATTTATTACATGAGAGAGCTATATACTGAGTCTTGAAAAAGGATGCATGGTTGTAACTACAGATTATCTACACTCTTACAGGTACCAAGGGTTCTTATCTTCTGGCCACTGAGTCGAAAGAAACTCCTTAGGCTAAAAGAAGCAAACAAAAAACCCCCAGGGTGTGTGTGTGTGAAGAAATTAGCAAGAACTGTTGCCACAGAAAGTTTCCAAAGCCAGAAGTTACTGCTGATTTTGTATTTAAGGAAAGGATACCCTCCCTCCCCAACAGGCTATCAAACCAGAAATTACCCATAATATCCAGTTCCACAGCTTCTGTTTGGCACAGGTATGAACTGACAAGCATAAGCAGCAATCCTTGCTGTGTCTTACTCACGACAAATCCTGTACCAGCTGTGCACTAAAAATAAGGGTGTGAGCTACCTCTAAACAGTGAGAATTTAAGAAACACAACCTTCAGACCCTTAAAATCCCTTGAAATTCCCAGGAGGTCAAAGTACTTTTAAAGTTAAAGGCTTTGTTGCTAATGCACCAAAGCACATTTTGGAGTTTAAGAACATGACAATTCAGTTCAAAAAATACGTGTGAAAAATGGAATTTAAACTTAAACATCGCAAGACCGCATTCCTAACTTTCCCCAAGTATATTCCTTTGAAAAGCATACATACCTACGCTGCTTTTTTCTCTCCAGAAAGCTGACTGCTTAAAATAGCTGTCAGCTTTTTAAACAGTGATTCATTCCACCAGTTATTTCTGTTCAAGAGTACTACTAAATTTAACTGACAATGGGGAAATCTGCTGTTAATGGATGTTTCACATATTTAACAAAAGCTCGTGTTTATGCATTGCTAACTGTGTGGCTTTTTTTTTTTTTTAAATTTGATTTTCATTATGCATCTGAATAGTCAATACTTACAAGCCATTGACCAAAGCCTTTAAACATGCAAGTATTTTATACCCATTCTGAATGGCTTGGTGTTCCTGGAAGCTCAATGCTGTTTTTGGGGTGCTATTTGCTAGATTTCAGGAGAGATTACCTGGGAAGGAGAGGACATGGGAAGTTCCCATCCCTTCTCAGCCACAACCTTAAGATTCAATTCCAGGGCTCTGTATCACAGGTCTGGTGTATAGAAGTAACCTGTCTGGCATCCCACTGTCCCAGAAGCATGAGATTAGCTTATGAAGCTAAGGCAAGACCTCTTTGCACTGAAGAATTAAATACAGGACTACCTTTTACGAGCTGCACATCAAACAGCTCGGACCAATTCCGGATACCCTACCTGCTCCTTCCACACGAAAAACACAGACAGGACTCTCGCTGCGTTTTGCTCCTCACTAATTTCTGCCTCTGGCGTCAAACGCCCACTACTTTTCAATACTGGCGTCACGAGAACATACTTTATTTCACCAGGGAACGGCACTACCGTGCCTCCACCATATTCGGGCAGGCCCCTGTCACCACCTCCCCCCTCACGGCCCCGTGTGGCCGGGCCCCACTCACCTTCGCGGCGGGCGGCGGCGAGCTGAGGCCGCAGGGAAGCCTCCCCACCCCGCTCCGCCGCCGCTGCCGCCATGGCCCCGGCGCTGCCGACAGGGAGCCGCGGCCGCCCTTAAGGACACGGCGCCGGCGGCGGGGCCGGACCAGGCCGCCTTGGAGGGACCTTCAGGGCCGGGACACCTTAACGGGCCCCGGCCGCCGCCTCGCCCATAACGAGCTCCTCCTGCGGGCCGGCATCACCCCTCCACCTTCGGTCCACTTTACCCGCCCCGGGGGTCCACTGAAACCCCAGCCAGCCCAGCGGGTCCCGCCGGTCCCCAGCCCGCCCTCACCGGCGGCCCTGCGCCCGGCCCCGCCTCCCCCTCGGGGGCCCGCAGCAATCCGAGCTGCGTAGGGACTACTTGTAACTGCCTAGTAACTAGTAGTGACTGCTAGTAACAATCTCATAGCTGCCTAGTAACTACTAGTGACTGCCTAATTACTAGTAAGAGCCTAGTTACATTGTAGTAACTGCCTTTAACTACTAGTAACTACTAGTAGCAGCTCAGTGTCTGCCTAGTAACTGCCTAGAGGCTACTAGTAACCGCAGGCCTCTCCCCTCACCTTGGGTGGCTCCTCTCCACCCCCAAAACACCCCCAAAATCCCCCAAATCACTGCCACTCCACCAGCCGGCCCTCCCCTCAATCACCCCATCGATCCATCCCTCTTTGGGGCCCAATGCCCCCTGGACCCCATTACACCCACCTCCAGGAGAACAGGCAGTCTAATTTCCCCCAAATTTTCCCCGCTGTCACCCCAAAAAGGGGTTTCATCGGGACACAGGGCCCACCCTCGCCCTCCCAGCCACTTAAGTATGGGAGTGTTGTCAAACATTAATGGGAATCTAAAGCCCACATCTCTGCCCTGAAAACATCCATGAGAATTTGCAGGAGGCAGGGAGAAGCTTAGAGGTAGCAGCAAAAGGAGGATTTTGTGTGAAATACAATGACTTCTGGCCAATTAACAGATGTGATAAAAGATTGAGTC
>VZTQ01014211.1:3774-14746 GCA_013400755.1 Pelecanoides urinatrix
TTCCTCCTACAATTTTTTTCCTATCTTTTTAGCATTTATCTACCTATTCAGGACCTTCTTTCTTACATTGAGGCTGCTTAGTTTCCCTAAAGTCTTTGATCAGGGATGTTGTGTAATGTCTTTTGGAAATCCAAATAGACTGTATCAATCAGATAATTCCTGTGCTATTTCAATTACCATCTCATTTCCTTTTGCTTTTAAGTTGATTGAATATGCTCTATTGCTGTTTGGAATTTCAGTTTTATTTTTCAATTCAGTTTCTACCAGTGAAACTGCTACCCCTATCTAAACCAATATCTTTTTACCTGCTTTTATATTCAAAGCTCTTTACTGCTTATTTTCTCATGAGATATTGATTATTGCCTACAATCTACTCTTGATAACAGGCTTCAATGCCCAAGTGAGGTTGTTTGTTTTAAAATCTCCTCTTCACTTTCCTCCTTAATGTTCCTCCTGTGTGCTCCAGGAAACATCAAGCTCCTTTAAATTANGTACTGTTATTAAAAATAAGCCTTGCCTGTTAGGGCTTATTTTATTAAGTTATTTGTTTTTATTCATAATATCTAAAAAATGTTCAAAGATTAGAAGTCCTAAATTAGACTTTTTTTTTTTAATCTCATTTCCCTGAAATGTTGTTCACATATCAGCAGGGCTTTCCTTATTTTACATTTAGGATGGCTAATAATGGTATAAAGATGAAATATTTTCTCTATGTCGAAACTGAAAACCAAATAAGGTACCTTTGAAGAATCTGATGCAAGGGTAAATCACCTAGAAATGGAAATTAAGTGTGCTTGAAGCATATGAGATCTAACCAGGAATGTTTTGCAACCCCATATTTGTCTCTCAGGACATCTGAATTAGTTCTTCCAAAAATCACCAAATTTTTGATAAGAAAAACCATAAGGAGTACAGATCTCTTCCACTTATAAAACTGAAAAGCTCAGTGGAAACAGTCCTGAAGGACTTCACCTAATTAGTCTGAATCTCTTCTCTTAAAAAAAAAAAAAAGTAACTGCTAATAAGAGGTCTGGAATACACTTCAGATAGGAACATAAACAAAGCTTAACTATTTCAATGCGTATTTGCCATATGAAACACTATCTATCATAGATAGATAGAACTATCTATCATAATCCCAAAATATTGCTATTGAATGATAACAACTATCTTTTTACACGTGAAATCAGGTGTCTTCTTCACCATTCACCCTGCTTTATATTTATCTACGTTGAATTACCAGACACATTACTACCAGTCACACCATTTCATAAGGTCTTCCTATAATGTTTCATACTCTGCCCTTGTCTTTACTGCTCCGACTAACTTAGTACCATCACAAAACTGCTCATCACCTTGTGCAGGTATGAAAAGATTAAAAATCTTCCAGTGCAGAGCTCTGCAGAACTCGGATGGCCTCTCTCTCCCAAAAGAACTGGNAGTGAGGTTGTTTGTTTTAAAATCTCCTCTTCACTTTCCTCCTTAATGTTCCTCCTGTGTGCTCCAGGAAACATCAAGCTCCTTTAAATTAAAACTCTCTTTTTCTGTGAGTGTTAAAACACTGACAGTGGTGAGGCGGTTGCTGAGACCGTCAACTCTAATTCTCACAAATGCTGTCACATTGACTTTTCGTGGTTCTCCACCTGTCTGTTTATAGCTGTTTGCCAGCTCTTGTCCTTGAATGGGATGAAAATTTGTTGAGACAGAAGTTCTCTTTAGTATTGCCTAGTATCATGTCTTTACCCCTCGCATCCTGTGAGCTTTCGATCCATGACTGGGTCCACAAAAGTAAGCAAATAGTATTATTTATTAATACCAACAGCTCTCTCAAATCTGGGTATTGAGGCTCAGGTAGGACTCTTGCATGCAATACACAGATGGCCACTTTTTCTGCCTCTTGACATACCCTGGACAGCATGTCTTACTCTGTTTGGCTCCTGCAAGAGCAAAGTAAATGTAGTATATTCTGTACAGACTGAGGTAAATCTGGAGCCACTGCAGATGCCTCTGACGTGGCTCCTGAGCTCATGAAATCTGCCCGTGTGTACTCAAGTGCTCCTGCATCCATGTTACACCTAACTCGCACATCAGACAATCTGCTTATAGGTACTGATAGGTAACTGTTAATTGTAACAATAGTATATTTTTATAAATTTATCATAGAACCTGTCACCTCAGAACTATAACTTACTGCTAGAAAAGCAAACTCCTTATTACCTCCATACTATAGTTCTCCACTAGTGGAGAAAAATAGCTGCTTCCTACACCAGGCGGTTGAATAAGCTCTCCCAAAACTGTGGGGTAAACAGAGAAGTGCAACATTCAAGGATCTTATAGAGTCAATAAAGTAACAGCTATGTATCATTGCTAACACTTCACAGCAGACCTTCTCAGGACTTAAGGAAAGGATGAAGCAAGGGAACTATTAGGGACACAAGAGCAGTAGTAAGATTTGGGGGGGGGCATTTTCCATATTGATTCTTAGCTGAAACTCTCCCTTCTCTTCTCTTCCCTTCCCNCCTGAAATGTTGTTCACATATCAGCAGGGCTTTCCTTATTTTACATTTAGGATGGCTAATAATGGTATAAAGATGAAATATTTTCTCTATGTCGAAACTGAAAACCAAATAAGGTACCTTTGAAGAATCTGATGCAAGGGTAAATCACCTAGAAATGGAAATTAAGTGTGCTTGAAGCATATGAGATCTAACCAGGAATGTTTTGCAACCCCATATTTGTCTCTCAGGACATCTGAATTAGTTCTTCCAAAAATCACCAAATTTTTGATAAGAAAAACCATAAGGAGTACAGATCTCTTCCACTTATAAAACTGAAAAGCTCAGTGGAAACAGTCCTGAAGGACTTCACCTAATTAGTCTGAATCTCTTCTCTTAAAAAAAAAAAAAAGTAACTGCTAATAAGAGGTCTGGAATACACTTCAGATAGGAACATAAACAAAGCTTAACTATTTCAATGCGTATTTGCCATATGAAACACTATCTATCATAGATAGATAGAACTATCTATCATAATCCCAAAATATTGCTATTGAATGATAACAACTATCTTTTTACACGTGAAATCAGGTGTCTTCTTCACCATTCACCCTGCTTTATATTTATCTACGTTGAATTACCAGACACATTACTACCAGTCACACCATTTCATAAGGTCTTCCTATAATGTTTCATACTCTGCCCTTGTCTTTACTGCTCCGACTAACTTAGTACCATCACAAAACTGCTCATCACCTTGTGCAGGTATGAAAAGATTAAAAATCTTCCAGTGCAGAGCTCTGCAGAACTCGGATGGCCTCTCTCTCCCAAAAGAACTGGCTATTTCCTCCTACAATTTTTTTCCTATCTTTTTAGCATTTATCTACCTATTCAGGACCTTCTTTCTTACATTGAGGCTGCTTAGTTTCCCTAAAGTCTTTGATCAGGGATGTTGTGTAATGTCTTTTGGAAATCCAAATAGACTGTATCAATCAGATAATTCCTGTGCTATTTCAATTACCATCTCATTTCCTTTTGCTTTTAAGTTGATTGAATATGCTCTATTGCTGTTTGGAATTTCAGTTTTATTTTTCAATTCAGTTTCTACCAGTGAAACTGCTACCCCTATCTAAACCAATATCTTTTTACCTGCTTTTATATTCAAAGCTCTTTACTGCNGGTACTGATAGGTAACTGTTAATTGTAACAATAGTATATTTTTATAAATTTATCATAGAACCTGTCACCTCAGAACTATAACTTACTGCTAGAAAAGCAAACTCCTTATTACCTCCATACTATAGTTCTCCACTAGTGGAGAAAAATAGCTGCTTCCTACACCAGGCGGTTGAATAAGCTCTCCCAAAACTGTGGGGTAAACAGAGAAGTGCAACATTCAAGGATCTTATAGAGTCAATAAAGTAACAGCTATGTATCATTGCTAACACTTCACAGCAGACCTTCTCAGGACTTAAGGAAAGGATGAAGCAAGGGAACTATTAGGGACACAAGAGCAGTAGTAAGATTTGGGGGGGGGCATTTTCCATATTGATTCTTAGCTGAAACTCTCCCTTCTCTTCTCTTCCCTTCCCTTTTTATCTGTCTGAATGCAGCTGCCAGGTTTTCAATATAAACATACATCATGACCTATCAGACAACACTACCTCCTCCTGCTAAGCAACTGCTGGTGCGTCAGGCGGACACCAAAGCTCCTTATAAATCTTCATGTGTGAGAGAAAGGAGAATACAGCATGAGAAAGAATGTAAGAAAGGATAAAAACAAACATTGCCACAAGTTAACCATTCTCAATTAAAACTAGTTTATTGCTGGAATTAAAGTGCTTTTCTTGCTCACTTCAGCTGAAATTAAGAGAAAGGAATTTAATACACGTGCTGCTCTGTCATACGGCTAATCAATCTACCCGATTGTGCAGCCCTGCTTGATAGCTGCACTGGCACAGGTAAAACTGCTAATCTGGGGAAAAAAGAAAAAAAAAGGAAAAAACCAAAACCAAACACATTTTATAATAAATATAGTCTATCAAATGCACATTCTCCTGTCAGATTCTACTACAGAGAATGAATTTTGAACATGAATTGCTTTCAAGAAAGCACTTTTTGGTATTCACACACATTGTCATCTACTGGAGCTGGGGGTTGGGGAAGGGAGACAGAAAAGGAATATAATTCATTCTCTAGCTTATTGAGGAAAGTTACTGTGCTCACATGCTAGTAAGTAATACCGTTATTACTGCTGCAATTCCATATTCTGACTAATATTGTACATAGCCTGACTGCCATTAGCCTGTCTTTGAAGCATTTCCTTCCCTTGTAAATAGCTAAAGGGTTGTTCTTGATAATATACGTTTGACAGCACAACATTAGGCATGTAAGATATTGCACCTCTGTGCCTCCTACTCATGTATTTTTTCAGACTTAGCTATCATAAGGCAGTTTTTAAGATTCAGGGAGTTTTCTTCAAATATAAATAATCAAAGGGAGATTTTGCTGACTGAAAGCTTAAGACTTTTCTTTTTTTAAAGGTTATTGAATTGTCAAAGAAAGTTACAAAATATTTGTAACAGATAAGACCTAAGCTTAGGAGTATTGAAATTCTGCTCAAATTTAACTTCAACCTTCGTTGGACCAGTATTTCTGTACTTGTTCTTTACTTACTCTGAGGAAGCTCTGAGTATGGTGTAACCCAGTTTGGAACATTTTCCTCTTGCACTCTCTTTTCTCTGAGATAGCCAGGGCTCCGGCTGCACAGCACGTGCTGAACATCAATGTTTATCAAGACCCTTCCCTGGGAGGAATGAATTTGTCAGATATATTTAGTTAAACATCATCCAACAAAAACAGTCTCCTGTATAAATTGTAAATCAGAATTTTTATGGAATGCTATAATTTTACTAAATAAAAAGCAAATTGGCACATTTAGTCAAGTGAAGAGAGATAAAAATAAGCCAGCACTTATTCACATATAAAGACCAAAGGGCTGAGAACAGAGTGAAATTAATACAGGGTCCAGTTGATAAATATTGATAGTTTCATACTAAAATCTTTACAAGTCAGATTTACTTTGCAAAAATCAGAAGAAAACATTCTTAGATTCTTCTACATTTGCTTTTTCTTATTCATTTAATAATGTTGTTTTGCTAAGCCAGCTAGCAGAAGTGTGAGGGCTGGTGTTCAGAAACATCACGCCTAGGAGATTCTCCACGACACAAAAACTTTATATTTTATCTACTTTGTCTACTTGCTAAGCAGTTCTTTGCCACATTAATTAGTGCATTAAAATTTAATCCTTATTAGCTACTGAAATCAGTTGATGAAACCTATGTCAGCAAGTATTATGCCATTACGGTGTCTACATTATTGAAATTTAACATTAACTGGTATAGTTAACCAAGAACAATACAATGTAACAAAATACTGTGTATTTATTTTTCCTCCTAACCAACAAGCAAGGTCCAAAACCTGTTTAGGTAATAAGATAGCTATGAATGTATCTACAATGCAGCTCACTTCTGTCAAGTATTTTAAACCTAGATACATGCCTGTATTTCTGCCAAGCTAAAACACTTCAGTAGGGCCACCATGGTCCAAACAAGTTCCTGGTATCAAAGACCCTTCTGAGGCTAGACACCCCAGCAAGGCTGGTAGGTTGATAAGGCTCCCCGATTTTGTAGGAAATGTCACGCAAGTGGTCCCTGGCTAGCTTGAGTTCCCAGCCTTGCTGGATCTAGGGAACAACCTTAACCCCAGACTAAGTCACCAGTTCATACTATTGAAACCAAATGACTTACTTCATCTTCCATAACACATTACAGTTTCTGGGAATGCATAGCTATATTTTGTAAAACTTAAACTGAAAAGAAGATTTATATGTTAGCCTTACTTTTAATGGAAACTGCCATGTTCTAGCTAACCTCTTCATGTAATTCTTTGTTTCCTTTTTCCCTAATTTCTCATTAGCACACATATCAGATTTGCTAACTGGCTTTGCTAGGTTCAAGAAAGAGTACCGCTGCAATGAAGTAAGTGTCTTATCACAATATGTATTTAAATCAGCCAAATCAGACTTACATAGACTAAAATGCCTCTTAGCAATACAGTAAGAATAGGTATATGATAACACTGTGATCTTTTTTATTTCTCTAGACTTAATGCAGATTAGCAGATAACTGCAATACTGATTTTCTGTGCTGACTTTCATTTAAGGACTACCAGATATTAACAAAGATTTGTTTCAGTCATGATGTCCAATTCTAGCGAAAGGTTGTTTTCTCCAGTTAGCTCTTAAGTGTTTTGTCCTTGTTTGACAAGTGGAGAACCTGCCATATTACAAAAATCCAAAAACTTGCTTTTGAAGACTGAGACCTCAATTAAAAAAGAGAAAAATGAGAGATAAAGAACACTTTGTGGCAAAAGAAATATGAAAAGAATCCAAATTCTATCTCTCTCAGAGCTGAACTACTGTAAACATTTAAGTATCAAAAAATTTTCCCTTATATCTTCAGTATAAGGTTTCAAGCACTACTTCAGAGGATGCAAATGTTTAAGAAAATTCCTATGGGAGGAAAACAAGAAGTTTTCTTGACTTTAAGGAGTTCTAAAACAGACCAGCTTTAAACAAAATTGACATACATGGAAAACTTCTTTAGAGAAGCTGGACAAAAAGAATCTTCTCCTGCTCAACATGATTTGCACGGGTGGGGGTGTCTTTTTAATCCCTCCTTGTTTCTTTCTTTGTTTTTGAAACCATCATACAAAGAAAGGAACAAAAAGCAGAAACTATCTAAGGGTTACTATTGCTCAGTGCAGAAATCACTCTTAAGCTAATTAAACCCAATCATTGTTGTGAACTGTGTCTTCTCTTGATAAGAATTTGGAAAATGAAATATTTGTTTAATTAGAACTATGTGCATTTCTTGAAAAATCAGTGGAGGTTAACAACTTTTCTGTGCTTATTAAAGCCATTGAGGAATAATTGGGGCAACAATTTAATGACCAATTTGATCACTGTATTAGATATCGGGTGTGTTGGTTTTTTTTCAGGGAGGTGGAAGGGATTGCATTATTGCTTCCTGCAGTAGCCTATTTTTCCTTTTCTTACAATTTAACAAGGTTTCAGTTAAAACTGTAAATTTAGTCTTAACTAGAAGCTAATGACCTTCTCTTTCAAAAAGGAGTGTACTGTGATATTATCATGTAAGGACGTTTTGAGCATTAAAGATGCACAAAAAGAGTAGGCTGCAGTGGGCCACATGAGAAAAATAATTTGAACCAAACATCATCTGATAACCAATACTGGATATTTAATATGGCAATCATTAAATTGTGGTCTCAGATACTACTAATTTTCTGTCATTTGCCTGCATTATTTTGATAATAAGCTAACATAAAATTTAAAAAGAAAAGTGCATCAATCTGAATGTAGCGATTTTCTGAGCAAACAGCAAGATTAAGAATCTATAAAAATAATTTATGAGGTTTATTCTTAAGTAACTGTAGGGAATTATGATTACTTTTGTCGGTAGTCACTCCATCAAGCTCATTTACAATTGTTTCATGTATAATTTAGTTCCTATATATTCACCAGCATGTTTCAGGAAGGTCTAGAGTGATACTTGCTAAAAGAGATAAGCTTTACTGCAGGCTTTCATTCCTGGGTAGAATTTGGTTCCTTCTTTTTCCCAGTAAGGTTTTATGTTTTTTTTCATATAGAAAGACATTTTTTCCTTACTTGACACTAAAAAATCTGAAGCTCAGTACTCACAGACCACATTGCTGCAGTACTGCTAAGAGTAATGAACATGCTATTGCATTCAGCCACAGAACTCATGTCTTGAGCAGTATGAATCTGATAAAGTAAATGCAGTCTTAAACAACCACCAGAGTTTATTGTCTGTGGTGAACACAAATGCATTCAGTCTCAAGAGCTCAAAAAAGAAATCCACAGCAAATGAAAAGTGTCCCATGGCTTTGTAAGTTGACATAGTCACACAGAGTTAGCTGAATTACATGGAAATGTTTATTTTTTAGTAATATTGACTTTTTACTTAGCATCCAATGATGTGAGCTCTGCAGCCAAAAAGCATGCAGAAGAATGTGAGCAAGCAGAGAGATTATCACAATCAAGACTCTAGAGGACAAAGACTACTTTTGGTATTTTATATCTAGCTTGCTTGTAGTTGAACTTAGAATTTTTAAAAGTACAATAAAACATGCATATGCACTTTGCTTTGCAGGAAAAGGAACAAATGTTCTCTAATGTAAAAGCTATAAGGGAGAGGATTCCCTTTGACTCTGCAGCTACCTGGTATGATGGAAAAAGAGAGGAAGATGAAGCATTCTTCTCAGAAAGGTACCAGAATTTGGATACAGCTATAAATCGTACAGGAGGCATATATTCCTAAAAGATTATGAGCCTCACATTGAGATAAATGAAGAATATCTGCAGGCTGTAAAGAACACCTTGGTGAACCCATTAAAGTATTTGAATAACCACATACAGGTAGCATATCTAATTTTCCAGTACAGGAAATTATAACTTGGATAGTTTTCCAGCCATGTCTCAGATGCCACGCTGATAGTTTAAGTTCCTGAGTCAGACATCAAGTACAAGTATGCTGATGTTCTGTATGATCACATTTCTTTATACTTCATTGCTCACAAAGAGATAATAGTACCACACATAGGAAATAAGTTTTCTTGAGTGTTTATTTTGGGTTGGTGTTTGGGTTTTTTCGTTTGGCTGGTTTTTTTTCAGAGGGGAGATGCAGGGGGTGTACAGCATAAGCATTTCAAACCAGATTTAGGAAAAAATCTGCCATTCCAAAAACCTTCATGACTACAAGGACCAGAAGATCATGCCACATACTGAAGCAGCAACAGAAGACCATGCCACATCCCATTTCTTTACCAGAATGGCTGGTATGTTATTGAATACCTCAGAATCATCTGTTATTCATGATCTCTCTATAGATATTATTCAGTAGACTAGACACAGTTTTAACCATTTAGTGGGACAAGCTCTATCAGCTGACTTGTTCCTTAAATCTTGGATTCCTGAGGAAATTCTGGAATACTACAACTTGTGCCAGCTTTTCAGAAGAGGCAGTAGATGAGCAGAATAGCAATAGGACACTTAATTGGATAGCATCCCTATAAACTTGGCAGAAAAGGCTACAAGAGCCTCAACAGAGTAACAATTGAAAAAGCAATTAAAAAAGGGAAACAATCTTACAATTTACGCGTTTCTAGAAAGATTTTTCAGGAACCGGTGTTCAGTTCAGTGCTGGACACTGAATGTTGTCTCCTCTTTCAGATTCCCTCATTTCAAAATTAATGCGTCCTGAGAGGCTGACTTTACCCAAATTTCCTGGGTTCAACATAGAGAAAAACGAGTGAGATGCAATGGCCTGTGATACACACAAAACCTGAGAATACATGAGTTAATGATCTCTTCTGGTCCCAGACTTTCTGAATCCATTATATTTTAAGATACAACATTACCTAGAGCAGACAGGATGTTCAACTTAAAAAGGAGGAAGTAAGCATAATTGATATACAGTACAGAGGAAAAGTTAGGCAAATATCTTACAAGTTCTGCAACCTTTAAACAAATGAACACATTAATTCATGTCTGAACACATTAATTCATGTCAATTGTTTTCTTACACGTGTTTGTTCATTTTGTATAAACATTCCAACAAATGCATTTGTACTTTACCACGTAGAGACAAAAATGGCAAATAGTTAATTTTGAACAGATGATATTCATGGGAATGAATTCCAAATTCTGTAAAGATCACTGCCTCAATAGAAATTTGATTCTAACAGTTAAATTTGTCTGGTGAGTTAATGAAAGCAAATGATCTCTGCTGTGAGAGGGATTCTCAAAAGGGCTGAGTGTTGATCTAACTTTGAAATTACATACTGAAATTAACTTTAACAGCATGCATATTCTCATTTAATCTAATCAAAAACTGCCAACACAAATTCAGTTTTTATGAACAAGTGCTGATAACTACTTACAGATATTCAACAGACCAGCGATAGTTTTTAACTATTCCACAGCATGTAATTTAAAATAATCAAACATGAAAAACCATAACTGCTTATTGATAACTAGGGAACAGAAAAATCTTAGTTTAATCTTTGAAAAATTATCTTCTCAATTTAGAAACAAGTAAGCAATTAAAGCAGGGCTACTCCAGGAAGCCTGCTCCAGCTTTCAAGTTGTTTAACATTCAGAACTAAGAGGTACCAAAAAAAATGCATTCACCCTGCATACTTTCATCTCCAACTTGCCAAATAAGCATAAGAAAAGACACCGTAATCTTCCTGAATTAAGTTTAGTTTACTCATTTTTCAACCTTTGAGAGATAAGCCACATGTGCTTTTTCTGAGGAAATGACCTTACTTTTATATGTGTGTATATATATACATATATATATATATGTATAAAA
>VZTQ01014214.1:0-10153 GCA_013400755.1 Pelecanoides urinatrix
TGCCTGGCCCTCAAGTTCCAGTACCAATATACTTGGTATTATACGTTATAGATATACTTGTGCGCATAAGTATGTATTGCATTTTATTTATTTATTTTTATACATACTTATGGATATGTCTTATGACGACTACTTCAGGCAGTACATAATGGCACTCTTTTTCTTATTTTATAGCATATGTCAGCTTTGTAATTAACATTTGACAGTTCAAGATATGAAAAAATTGTCTTTAAGTTTTTAAAAAAGAATAGTGTGCACACTTACAAAAACAGTTACAAGCAATGTAAATTTTCATTCAATGTACCAAAAAGTAAAGGCTAGCACATATTTAAGCCAAAGACAACTAATATTTGCATAGAAGATAAACTTACTGTATTGCATAAGTGATATGGGGGCTTGAATTCCATGGAAGGTTAATGAAGGTACCATGGAGAATCCCATCTTCCAGACATCAGTGATCATTGTAGGGTTGCTTAAATAGCATGTGAATTTTAAAGTTAATGAAAATTGACAGAACCTAGGAGCAAATCAGAGAAGAACAAAAGAAGATTTTGTACATTTCAGTAGTTATGTGGATTTAGAGATGATAAATGTAGTAGGGACAGGCTGAGGAAAATGTTAACACTCATGGGCTTCAGGAGGATCTGAATGATGGTCCTCATGGTGCCAGTTTGCAATGTCCTGTTAGTAACTGCTACTTGATGGGATGAGCTGGAGCATGGTACTTTATAAAGCAGTGAGCACTCTCCTTTCCTCCCTGTGCTTACAAGAATGACAACGTACTGTTGCTTCTTCTCCCAGCTGGCCATATCTCCTACTTGTCTTCTTTGCTGCACCTTTGAACCTGTTGGTATGATGCTTTTTTTTCAAAAAAGCACCTCCTTGCTGTGAATTTTATGTTAACTTTACAGATACCCCAAAAAAAGATCTAACTCAAAGCCAGCTTGTAGTCTTCTGTCTGTTATGCTTTCTTTGCTTGCTTTCTCTTCTCATTCTTTCTCTTTTGAATATTTTAAATCACAACAGGAATCTTTACCAGTCCATCCTTTAGCCCTTCCAGTCCCTTAAACGGTAGGATCCTTGGAATAACTTTCTCCATTTAAATAAAGAGAACCCGTTTGGGATATTTGTACTTTTAGCATAGCTGTTTTCAAAAGTAATAGTTAAATAAACTCTCTAAATGTGAATTCTTGTAACCATAAAATATTGTTTATATTATTAGAAAAAATTCTTTCTGGATTTTGAAATACCAGCAAAAAAATATACCAGATGCACATTTTATTTATTGTATAAGGGAACAAACATGGATTTAAATCACTTACATTATAAGATAGAACTCTGAATTATGTTATATCTGTATTTGTAATTAGAGGGCAGAGCAGATGGTGGAGTTTTAGTTTAAAGCAATACTTCTATTAAAGTAATGCATGTTGCCTAGTAATTGTTACAAATCACAAAATATCCATTCACCATGTTTTCAGAAGAAACTGGCAGTCTGAGAGACAGCTACTTCTTGGGGAGAGTTTAAAACACACACACACACACACACACACACACACACACACACACACAAAGGAAGTGAACGAGGCATTTTTAAAATAGGATGCTAATAAAATGCAAAGTTAATAATATTAACAATTTTTAATAAAAAAATCACAAAATCAGTACAGCAAGATTTTGTTAGATATTCATAGAATTCTTACATGGGTTGGGCAGTGAGAAAATATGAAAGCTGTACATTTTTATTTTCAATAGACATACTTGTACATGTCAGCAATGTTAATAAGTTCCAAGAACGTTTTTATAACAGGCATCTGTGAAAACATAGCTTTTTATTTCCTTGGAACTCAGTATTAGAGACTCCAAAAGATTGCAAGCAATTTCTACATTTGCTATGCCTTTTCTTTGCACTGATTTCTGCATCTAGGACTGCTGGATGATTTCCTGTTTTAGGAACAGTTCTCAGCAAAATTTCACCTCATAGTTTGAAGTCATCACCATAGTGGCTCGAGAGAGGAGACAGAGAGGTGTTGATAGTAGTCAGACAGGTGTAGAGGGTACAATTAATTTCATCCCTATTATCAGATTATCTTTTGCAGACTGTAGCAGCTAAGTACACAGCAGTAAGCCATTGTCAGGCACATAATTAATGAGATGTAACATATTTAAGTGTTTTCTTTTATCCAGTCCTCAACAGTATCAAAGAAGTTTTTTATAGAAACTTTGCTGGGGTTTCCTGGAAAGTTTCATCTATTTTCATCTATTTTTTCTAGTGTTAACAAATATATGCTTTCTGACAGAGCCTATATTTTTTATTTTGTGTCGTGGTTTAACCCCAGCCAGCAGGAAATGGGCACCACGCAGCCGGTCTCCCCCCCGCCCCCCCGGTGGAATGGGGGGGAGAATCGGGGAAGATACAAGTAGGAAAACTCCCGGGTTGAGATAAGAACAGTTTAATAATTGAAATGAAACAGAAGTAGAACAGCAGTAAGCAGATGGGAACAACAATAATAACAGAATATACAAAGCAGACGATGCACAGTGCAACTGCTCACCGACCGGTGACCGCGTGTCCCGACCCACGCGTCCCGAACAGCGCCAGCCCGAACTGCGCCAGCCCCGCCCCCCACACCTGGTTTTTATACTGAGCATGATGTCACATGGTATAGAATACCCCATTGGCCAGCTGGGCCCACCAGCCCGGCCCTGCTTGGAGCCCAGCAACAGCCAAAACTCAATGGGCCATTAACGCTCCTTTTATACCAAACCCAAACACAGCACAGCACACCCCCAAGCTATGGGGAGGAAAGTTAACCCTGTCCCAGCTGGAACCAGGACATTTGTTTTTATTTTTCCTAGGAAAATAACATGCAGATGTTTCTGAAAAAAAAAAAAACCCTAAACAGAAAAAGCTGTTTCAAACTACCTGATATTTAAAATCTTTTTAGGATATGTTCATGAAGTTAAGAAGAACACCGTAGGCCTTTAAATTCAAATTAATAAAGGTTATTGTCATAAGCTGCAAAATGTTTTTATTGTTTTTGACAGTACAATTCAGAATGTGATTGCACTCTCTTCTTTCTAAATATTCCTATCTACAATGAGCTCTGTAGATTATGGTTTCACAGATGATCATGAATGTTATGCAGGTAAAGTCATTGGTAAGAAATGTTTATGCCCAAAAGAAAGTTTGCTCAGTCAGGGACAAAGAATATATTAGATACTGGTGATAATTTACTACAGTTCATGATTCCTGTTATTCAGCAAGACCTCAGATCCTAGAATGAAATTTGCTTGTCATTTTTAATCCAGGTTGGCAGTCAGCCTTTTCTCACTTGATGACATATTTTTATTTCCTAGGACTCCTGTTTTATTCATGTGCAGGAGCGGGATGAATAAGACAAATGGGAGAGAAAAGAATGTTTATGTTTAAACTCTGCATTGCAGCGTATGATAGATGGGCTCTTTTCCTGGATCTGACAGACTCCCAGCCAAGCTAAAAATTGTAAAACAATTGTATCTCTAGTACTTAAAAGATGTTTGTGTCTGATTCTCCAAATTTAACTTATGACACCTTTAATTCTGAATATGGATAGTTTTCTCCTGAGTGTTTATATATAATATATCTCCCATTAGTACTTTTTTCATAAAAACACAACTATAAAATGATATCCCATTGCTCTCTTACAAAAAACCTAAAATATCTTTGAGAAAATCACAATGCAGAATTGTAGAAACAATTGTAATACATGTTTAAAAGAAGATAAAATAAGATCTCTGTAAATGCTTGAAACAGCAGAAGCAGCCAGTTTCTTGCTGATGTGTTTAAAAATAGCAAATTAAAGCCTTTCATGGCTTTTAATATGCATTTTTCTTTCCTATTCTTCTAGTCCGACATTTGGCAGAGAGATAAAAGCACTAACTAGGAGTAGGTGTGCATTTGAAATGCTAGCTTTCACACAGAGTTAATGCTTAAAATTTTCATTATTATTCAAAGACTTAAGAGAAGCAGATTTACTAAAAACAGGGTGATTAGGCTGCAGACTGTGTTGCAACTAGAAATTTAGTTGTGTTCTTGGACCAGACCCTAAACAGAAGCTAAATTCCTAATACAAGATTCATCAGAACTGCAGATTCTCAACTGTAAAATTGCTGTTAAAAACATGTTGATTGCTGTTCACTTAATCCTGGAAATAAACAACTCAAAAGATGTCTTCAAGTATGACCTAGCCTTTTTGGATACCAAGAACTAACTCAGACTGGGGTTAGGTATCAGCAAAAAAAACCTCCGTTCAGATATATTTAGCAAACAAAACATCCAGAAAGGTTTTTTGAGTGTATAAATTGCTGTCTTGAGCTCATAAAGACAAAACATCCTTTGTAGTCAAGCCTTTGGCCAAAAGAGAAAAGCTGATTAAAACAAATATATTTAAGTACCTGAAAGTAGATAATATATCCATTTTAAAGCACAGACCAATAAGAGAAAATGTACAACTGAAATCTAATCTTGTAGGTAGGGCAAAAGGACAAACACAAATTTTAATATTTTAGAGGTTTTCTTGGGTAGAAAATCAATACATTCTGCTTACTACTTTTCTGCTCTGCACCGAGGTAGCCACGATGAGACATCTATACCTCTTATGGCACCTGGAACAGCTGTAAGTGTTTAGTATGGAGTTTGAATTCATGAGAAAGATGAGTGAGATATTCAACCTACTTACTTTTCCTGGATAAGATCTGGCTTCTTAGTTCAAAGTGTACAACTAAAAAGCATGTTTAAGTTGCCTACAATTATCTTCTTCTGTTGCCAATGTACGACTGAAGTCCAGAAGCACTCTTTTCTTTCTTGAACTTAGACATCATAGGCTAAGGGACGTTGAGTAAATCTCCAGATCTCTGTGGCCAAGCTTTCCCAAGTAATAAGCATGAACCTTTCCTACTGTGCAATGCAGATACGCACAGATACACGTATTACTCCCATAGTAAGAACTACTTCTGAGGTCTTCTAGAAATTTCCAAAGAATTACATGCACAAAACACTATTTGGGAGAGAATTTGGATCCTGAGCTGTTCTTAGTCTCTTTCTTTGTAGTTTCATACTGCTCCAAATCAAATACTTGTCTATTTCCATAATTTAAAAAAAAATAAATCTACAGGCACTGTAGAGTTGGACTGAAAGTTAAAGGCCTGTTCCCCTCCCTGCAGGAAAGGTCTTCATTTGGAACAGATGGGGTGTTGGCTGAGTGTTTTCACACCTGAGAGTCCCTGTCACTAGCATAAATGTGCAGGGAATTATGCACATCATTTACTATGCATTTCATTTCCCTAAGCTGTGTTCAGCTGGACCCTGTACTCTCTGCCCTTCACTTTCATGGACAATAAAATCTTCTTGAACATATGCTGGGGAGAAAAGAATTAACCTGTAGAAAAAAACAAAACCCTTGATCTATCAATGCAGCTAATTCATCTTAAGCATTTCTAATTCAAAGAACACCTTCCCTGAAAACTTTGTGTCTGAGGTGATTGCATCTGTCTTGCTTAACCCCACACTAGGAACACTTCGGAAAATAAATCACTTTATAATGAACAGTGTTGCTGCTTATATTTAAACAAATACTTGGCCAAATCTCTCTTTCAATATCTCTTCTGTCACTAAGGTCGCATGCCATTAAATCTCTCTAGGGTAGTAGCCATTGCTGCACACTGTCACCAGTAAGCCAGAAGCCTGAAATTGTCATGTTGCCAGTATGACCTCTAGGGAGGTGATTTGGTTTTTGCATTCCCTTGGAGTAACTGCTGTTCTTGATATTGATTACCAAGGAAAGGCATTTCCTGTCTTTACTGCCATCATATATATGATCATTTCATTCCTTCCAGAGTTCATGCTCAGTGATAAGTGAACTTGCTTTGAAAGACCAACAGGTTAAACAGTGACAACAGTGAGATGAATCATCACCCTGCTGTTCTGCCTCTATTGCCCTGACTAGAGATTTCTAAAACTTTTTTCAGTACTGTTTTTTTTCACTAAAACTTTTAATTTCATTTTGCTTCTATTTCTACAAGTTAGCAAAGAATAAACCTATATCATTAAGTACATTGCACATATAAAGGGTAGGTTACTTTCTAGACCAAAGAAAAGATTTTTCAATGCATAAACCCTTCCTTTTTTGCCATTGCATCCATGCCATCTGTTACTATTCCTACCTTATACATTATTTTACACATTTTAATGTTCTCCCTATCTGTCAAAAAGTACACATGGCTGATCTAAAAAAAACCCAATTTACTTTGGTTTCCCCAAATGTGTAAGCATGAATACCTGAGGTTCAATTTCAGACCAAACTTGTTCTGTCTCCTGCAGATGTTTTTGCACTAGCTCCCACTTAATTATATTGGGTTTTTAAAAATTAATAGCAAAGCTCCCATTCGCTTCAATACAATTATAGTTTACCCATTGAGGTTAATAGGACCACTAAATTATGCAGATATTTTCTGACATTTAAGATTTTGAAGGATTTTTATTTGAATCCAAAGCCATAACCTTTGATTTTGCAGCCTATGAAGTCCCTTCAGCAAATTGCTTTTGAAAAAGAAGATTAAAAGGGCTTACAACTCTGAAAATGGCTGCATGAGTCCAAAACATTATATTTATTTATACTTATAGGTGTATTTGTTTTCAGTCTGAATGAGTTTTTGTAGTTTGTTGCCACAAGTTCTTTGCAGGAATTAGAAACTCCTTCTCTGAAAGCTGTGTTCATCAGATGTTAGAAGCAGTTGGAAACAGTATTTCCCTCTTAAAGGAGACTCCTCGAGGAATAGAGTGAAAGAAATGTTGGTAGCATCTACATCTGTTGGACAAAAATATCTTATAGGAACATAAAAAAATAGATCGATGAGTAAATATTCTGAGTAAGACGGTTCTTAATCTCAGTCTGACTTCAAACAATGGGGAAGGCAACACCTAGCACTGCATGCAAGGAAATAGTGTGATACACGTGACTTTAGTCATCAATTACACTCATTTTCTTTACAATAAGGTACTTAAAAGGATTGCCATTGTTACTGAGCTTCTTCACTGAGTGGAAGAAGGGACACGGTTTAGGGACATGGTTTAGTGGGCATGGGGGTGTTGGGTTGACAGTTGGACTCGATGACCTTAGAGGTCTTTTCCAACCTTAGTGATTCTATGATTCTATGAAGCTGTAGTAGCTTAAACTCAGGGCTATACATCAGTAAAATGACTGTACAGAACCATTATGCTCTGTTTTTACTGGACAGTACTTAAAGTGACACAGGAAAGTTATGAGGACAAATCATACACTTCACAATCTTGTACTTTCAGCTACAGTTTCAGCACTACCATCATTCATTATCCGCAGTTGTCATGGCTTGGTTTTTATTATTGCATTATCAAACAGATATTTGCTTTTTGTTTCTTTTCCCTTGCAGCTGTGTCAAGATTTTTATCAGATATCTGATCCCTACCAAACAAGTACTTTCAAGCCGATGATCTTCAAGTGATGTTACTGTCACAGTACAAAGCTGTTTGTCCTCCAAGTTCACAACAAAGTAGTGTTACTAACCCCTTCGACACTCAAAAATCGGTGAATTGTTGTGTTTCCCTCAGCATGGGATCTTATAGTAAATGCAGTAAATGTTAAGTATACACATACAAGATTTTTTTCATCTCTTATTTTGCCATGTTAATGAACTATTGTGGCTCCCTTTCTTTCTCTTTCTTCCCTGGGGATAGCAGAACAGCAGCAATTTGAGGCATAACAGTAGGCCTGGCTGAAATAGATGTGAAAGCACTGATTAAAAGAAATTCTATTTGTGTGCACATCCTGGAAGAACACAATGTTAATTAATTAGACTACCTACTCAATGAGAGATAAGTAATCAAGATCACAATTATCTTTTCATTCCACATCTGGACAATGCTGTGTTAGAATACAAATAAGTAACAATAATAATTAATAATAGTAATTTTTTGTTCTAATTCTGCTCTCATAAACGTAACTAGTATTTCTGTGAATAACTTTATTGGAAATAGGTGGGATTTCCTAAAAACTCAAGGAAAGCCCATCAAGTACAAACTATGTAGTTCACATTGTATAATGTGCTTGGTGTTCTCAAAGGAGATAAGAAAACATTCCAAGCAGAGATATTGTACAGAAATGTATTCTCTCACTGAAGTTCTATGTCCCTCACATTTTTCCTTTTGAAAGTCCCAGTCCACCAAACTGGCTATATAAAGCAAATGAATGGTGGTAGCCCTTTTAAGTAACACAATCAAGTCTTATAAATTTTCCGTTTCAGATTTATATCACTTCCTTCTTCCTCCCAAACAACTGATTCAAAAATGTGACTTCTTGAGCTTCTTTGCCTGATTCTTAGGTACAAAATACACTGAATGACTCAGGCATTTTTGACTGAGGGCAGAAGAGAAGTGCTTATACTATTTTATTCTTCTTTTGACCCTCCCATCCTCGAGACCTGCTCTGACAGCAGGAAGGGATGCCCAAAACAGTCTTTTCTAACTTACTATACTCAGTCACAGCCCTGCTGAGGATTACAGACTCATGGCTTGAGAAATACAGAAAACATTATTTTGTTCAGTGCACATGCTGATTAATACAGATGTACCTCTTCACCATTAGCAGTAATCTACTGGTCTGCTGCTCCCAGACTTTCTGCAAAGATGCTCTATAGTTTCTGTGCCAACATCACAAAAACTTGTGTTCATTGGCAGTGAATTACCTAACAAAATCCTGTCAACAAGTGACATAATTTTAAGCCTGTCTGCCAATGTGTCATAGCTCAGATGTGTGTTTACCTCTGAGGGCTTAGAAGTAAAAGACTTTCCCTCTCTCCAGCACCCCTTAAATATTGTCCTCTGTCCAAAGTAAGGAATGCCAAACTGCCATTACTAGGTGATAAATTTGTCAAGGATGTGTCTGAAGGTCTAAGGCTCAGGTGAACAGAAGTTTGTAGCAACATGTGCAGATGATGAAAAATGATCTCTGATTTTGAAAATAAGAAAGAAGCACTTGTTCATGTTAATGGGGGATTTTCCTGTTATATTTGTTAAGTAACAATTTGTTTCTGAAATGTTCAGCTATTAACTATTGGTTAGTCATTATTTGTGTTGTCTAGAGGCAGAAACCTAATTAATAATGAAATCTTATCAAGGGGCAGCCACTACCTAAAACAAGTGGGTTGATGTTTTTTTCCTGTTCCTAGGCTTCTGAATCAACATATCAAAACCCAGAAAATATTTAGAAGTGGGGGAAAAAATTTTAGTACTTTTATATGCATAATAAGTAATATTTCTTTTCTGTACTTCTGAATAGTGATTCATACGTGTGGTAGGGCCATGCCCTTCGTCTTACAGACTTCGGAGTCCTGAACTACACAGTGGTGCCTTCACTGACTGATTACAATTTAAGGTATGAAGTACTGCTTTGGTGAGAAAAAATTGTGTATTGTCTCCTATTTTGCAGTTAGAAGCCTGATCTGACATTTAGGAGCCACCAAAGTTTTAGAATGTCTGGAGAGGTCTGCGGGTTTCTGCACAAAGCTGCAAAGATCAGTGTGAGAAATAGCAATGTGAAGTGCCAAAGTTTGGGAACATGAGCCACCTGTAAGAAGTTTTTTACAGCTTAGGGCAACCCCAGAACACTACCGTTGTTGCACATTTTATTCTAAACGCTGCAGAGAGGAAAACCAGGAGAAATACACAGTGAAATACTGCTGCGTGCCAAAAGGAGAAAAAACTGAATGGTGTGCCAAAAAGATTGCTTTGCTTGGATTTTTCTTTTTTCTTTCAAGCATCACAGGGATTGCACCAACTAACTAAGCCTCCTCCCCTTAGGCTTAATTGATCTTTGACAACTTTTTGTTTTCTTTTCCATAGAAGTGATAGATCACCATCTAGGACTTCTATAAATTCTCACAGTTCTAGTTTTTGCAGTCATCCCAAATCTGTTTACTACTGACCTTCAAAAAAAAAGAAGAAAAGGAGGGAAAAAAAAGGAGCCCTTTTAGGACTACTGTCCAAATTAAAACTGATTGAAACTGAAGGAATTAATTTTTATGTTACATCAGATAGATGTAGTAAAATAACTGCTTTTATCATGGGTTTTTTTTTTTT
>VZTQ01014220.1:0-19886 GCA_013400755.1 Pelecanoides urinatrix
AATTTGGGGGAAGGTAGAGGGGGAAGCTTAGAGGTGACTGTTCTTTTGAGGATCAAGTGCATTCCAGGCTATTCCAAACTGGAACTGTTAAAGTGCACTCCTCTCTTAGATTTTCCCCATGGATGTCTTGGAGATCTGCTATTTCGGTGGCGGTGTGGTCATCCATTCTAGCAGGGCACTAAAGAGAACAGGCTTGGTGGGGGCTTTAAATACGATGTGAGGTTTTACTCTGTGGGAAACGGATTAATAGTTATTTAACAATTGTCCTGGTTTCAGCTGGGATAGAGTTAATTTTCTTCCTAGTAGCTGGTATGGTGCTGTGGTTTGGATTTAGGATGAGAATAATGTTGATAACACACCGATGTTGTAGTTGTTGCTGAGCAGTGCTTATGCTGGTCAAGGACTTTTCAGCTTCTCACACTGCCCTGCCAGCGCGGCGGCTGCGGGTGCACAAGAAGCTGGGAGGGCACACAGCCAGGACAGCTTACCCCAACTGGCCAAAGGGATGTTCCACACCATATGACGTCATGCTGAAGAAAAAACTGGGGGGAATTGGCTGAGGGGGCACGGCTGCTGCTTGGGAGCTGGCTGGGCATTGGTGGTGAGCGGTGAGCAATTGCATTCTGCATCACTTGTTTGTATATTCTATCATCATAATTATTATTCTCTCTTCCTTTTCTGTCCTGTTAAACTGTCTTTATCTCAACCCACAAGTTTTACCTTTTTTGCAGTTCTTTCCCCCATCCCGCTAGGGAGGGGAGTGAGTGAATGGCTGTGTGGTGTTTAGCTGCCTGCCGGGTTAAACCACAACAACCATTAAAAATAGGAATGTAGAAATATAACTAGGAATGTAGAAATCTAGCTAGAAACAGCTCACATTTAATAGGAACTTTAATTTCTTTAGGTCTCTTGCATTTCAAAAAATAAAAGAGATGTACCAAGGTCTACCTAAAATTCCAGTCTGACTTGAGCTCTAGCCCTCTGTCCCTTTCTGAGAAGATCCCGTTTTGGAATACACCAGCCTAAGAGTTAACTGTATTTGTTGAGGAAGGAAGGGAGAAGGAAAAGAAGTTGGAATACTTTGAAGTCTGAATTAATAAGGAACAGCTTTTTAAATTTTCAGTGTTTTAATATCACATATTCTTGGGTAGATAAAACATATTCTTGTTTTTGCTTAAGAGCCCTTCTCATATTTAAAATAGATTACAATAAACTAAATATGTAAACTTGATTTTTTCTTTTTTTTTTCCTCCCTCTTTAGACTACCTCAAATGTAGAAACTCTTGTATATGGAAGAGATGGGTAAACTGAAATCATATTTCATTTTGATGGGTACTTATTGTCTGAAAGGAAGTTGAAATGAGAGGCATTCAAATCTAAACTGTTAGAAGTCATCAGTTTTGCAGCCCTTTAATGGGGCATGTAAAGTGAGCTGATACTTGTCTGACATTTTTTACAGTGAGAGGTAAATAATCACAATACAAGCTTAGTAGAGGGCACTGGTTTACTTTATTTTTTCTGCAGAAACAGGCCTGCAATGCAAATGAGTGAAGGTGTTAGCATGCATCAAACTTAAGTAATAGCATGAGCTTCAGTTTGACAGGATGCTAGCTGGAAAAACAGGGTCAAGACCTGGCAGAGAAGTGTGTATTTGTTTGCCAGTGTGTCTAAGCACTCAGTGCTTTTCGTCTGTTTTTTAGAACAAGCAATTTACTTGCTTGGTGCATAAGTTTTCAAAAATGTACTTATTTTGCAAAAGGGAATTAATGCATGCGCTAAGATTGCTGTTCCTGGACAGTTCTGATAGTTCAGTATCTCAGACTCCTGCAATGGGCCTGATTTCTCCTTTAGAAAGTTTAGAAGATTGAACATTGCTGAATTAGTTTATTAAAAAAAAAAAAGGGGAGGTGGTAATTTATATCTGAGTGCATGAAAAATAGAACTGCTAAAACTGTCTAATAACTGCTTTTGGAAATAACTTCTTCACTTGCCAGAATGTGACTTGTGCCAGTTTTTTAATTGCATGTAAAATGTGTTTTACTAACATAAGCATATATTTGACCATGAACAGTGAGCTGTTTCTAAATTGTTTGCTGTCTTCTGGGGTGGGAGGTGGGGTCAGGCTACTGGTATCAGTGGATTCATGGCCCAAGCCTTCACTCTGCAAGGGTGGAATGAAAAAAATTGTAGTGGTAAAAAAGGAGTATGTCTGATACCTCAGCTTTTTTTAGAGATAGTCTTTTGAAAATAGACTTCTGGTTTACTGCATTAAGAATGAGAAAGGTTTAGGTATTGCTATTTGAGAGGGGAAAAAATAACATTGTGGAAAGATAATATTTTTGGAAATTAATCTGAACTCAAAGGCTTAAGCAGAGTTGTTTCCAGTGCAGTGCTCACATTTAACTTGATAAGTTGAATCCTATCTATTCTAAAAAGAGTCTATGTAAATTAAAATATGCAAGCTCTGAAAATATTTTTAGGTGACCTTGTAGCATATCGCTCAGGTTAATAACCTGTTACTTTGACCTTCTTCCCCACCCCCTTTCCTCTACCAAGTTGACAAGCTTATCAGGCAATTTCCTCAAAGTACGCTCTGGAGAAATATGGCATTAAAAATTCAAACAAAACATTGCAGATGGATGAGCTGCTGTTCTTGCTATGACTAAGTGTGTGGTTGTTAAAATGATTTTAGTGTTCTTTGGGAACAATCGTGTTTTCTGTAGTGGTTTGATCTAGTTCCCAAATGCTAATTTAATTGGAGAAAAAATTATTGGTAAAAATGCTCCTATTTAGATGGAGACCAGTGTGAGAGGTGTTACAGATCTCCACATTCCTTACCCACTGCTTTGAAAATCTCTCTCGATGTTCCTTACCATAAGTTCACATTTAATGTTCCTTTTATTGTGTTTATGTATAAATGAAGATAAATGGTGCCCTGAAACCATAAGTTTGGTTAAAGTCCAACAAGTGTTACTAGCTGTGATGAACCCAGGTGCTCTGCTTCTTCAAGCAGACATACTGTGGACCTTAAATCTGTGCATCATACACTGTAGATTTTCATGGATGTTGCATATGGAGTATGTCCATGCATACATGCTTACAGGGAAGGTTACTCATCTTTGTTTTTTCTTAAATAAGGTGTTTCTGGAATGAATAGTTCCTAATGGAAGCATCTTATATAGGTATTTTACACCTACAGTCTACATATAAATAACATATAAGTAACTTAGTGGCTGGCTCTTCACCAGGAGTTCTATTTGAAAGTCTAAAGCAACTTCTTGGTTTTTTACTCAGAACTCCCCTAAGCTCTGTTAAACACTGGTGGACAGTTACTTTATCTGTTAAAAAGCTCTTGAATTTTCATGCTAGCAATCGGAGAGAAAACTTGGAGCTCTAGACATGTTTTATTACTGGAAGCATGTTTTTTGGTTTTTGACTATCTTCTGTTCTTAAATTAAATGTATTTTATTTTCAGCTCAAGCTTGTGCAGATGTTCTGGCATTAGCCAAAGAAGCTAGAAAGCGAAATCTTGGTCCTCTTCATCCTTCCTTTAATGTGATAAAGATAATAAGAGAGGGACTGATGAGAAATCTCCCAGAAAACACTCACCAGTTGTCATCGGGCAGACTGTGTATTTCACTAACCAGAGTATCAGATGGTAAAAATGCATTGATATCTAATTTTAACTCTAAAGAAGAAGTTGTCCAGGTATGTTTATTTTTGGCAACTTTTAAAAGTTTCTGTAATCTTAAGTCCATTTGACGTCATCCATTGGATTTCCATTTTAAACATTTTAGGATATTTTGACTTTGACAGTATTTTAAAGATGAATTCAAGCTTCATTACACTAAATTCACTTACTAGTTTTCCTGGTCAATGTATCTGCGAACTGTTTTAGTGAGTAGGTGGGAGGGATCAATCTTAAAAAGGATAAATGCCTTTAAAGTGCATTTAAAGTGTATCTAATGAAACAATATCCTTAATGAATAAGAATCTTCTTAAGGTCATTCTCATAAAAGCAGTGATCAAGAAACAATCAAAAATAGCTTTTTAAAATTCCTAGTGACAAAGCTAGTTTAGTGTGATGCCAGAATGTTGATATTTGTGTCCCCAGTTAGTTACTTTGGTTACTCAGAAAATGTATAGCTTGAGTGAGTGATCATAAACTTTTCCTTGCTAATTGGCATTTCCAGAAATGGTCTTTTAGTAAGTCTTATTTTTTTAGATGGACTGTGGTTACATTCCAAAAAAGAAATGTGGAATACCCTCAATCTGTTTAAAATAATACTTGATAATACTCTTCCCCCCCCCCCCCCCTTTTTATTCAAGTGTTCTTGCTGGGGATTTTTATGGTTGCTTTTTGCTAATGTCTAAAGAGCTAAAGATAAATGATAATTTCAATAATAGAACAGTTACCATTTAATTTATATGGTCTCATTTTCCTACAGGCTTTAATCTGTAGTTCATTTGTCCCTATTTATTGTGGCCTAATTCCACCGTCCTTTAGAGGTGTGGTAAGTCTCTATTGTTAAGATCTAAAAATAGCTCTAGCTATTCTGAAAATATTAAGAGACAATGTATATGTTTTTTTGTTATCCTACTATAAAATAAATACCTTAATCATAGCTTCTAGTACTGTAGCTGTATGTTACAACTTTTTGAAAAAGCAAGGAAACACTAAATGTGTGGAAGATCTGTTATGTATCTTTCTACTCCACCCTGCAAAACACTCACACATGCGCTCTCTCGCTCTTAAATTTCTTGCTTGCTGAATACTGCAAAATACTGCTTGCTTCGTGCAGTACTTAAAGAGGGTATTCTAAGCTAGCAAGTATTTAACTTAAGGATAAATATTTATTAAAGAAAGTGATGCTTGTTCACCTGCACAAATTTATAGAAAGGATCACTTATACTTGTTTATTTAAAAAAAAGTAATAATTTTGCAAGATAGTTTATTGTATATCTTTGTGTTCTTGCTGTAGGTAGAGCTGCCTTAAAACTGGATTAAAGTTCCATGCTCAGTTAGATATAAACAAAGATTTTTAATGTCTTCTGTCATTTGTATTCAGTGTAAGAAAGGTTGCTTTTTAAGGGTAAAGTGTCTGTATATTAGTCTGTTCTATTACTTCACAGGAACTGTTGATTACAAAACCTCCTAATACTTAATGGCTATACTGTGTTTTCTAAAATCCCCCATTAAAGGGGCAACAACTGTGGAAAAGTTAGTCTAGTTCATTGTAGCTGTTTTGGTTAACAGGTCTGGAAGCAGACATGCATTTCAAATCAAGGCAGTGACATTTGTGGCTTTTTGTTATAGTGTTGCATCAACTTGCATTTGCTTTTCTTCTGACTTGTGCTCCTTACACAAGGAGAGGGGAAGAATATTGAAAGAAAACTCAAAACATTTTTAACGGTGGTTGATTACAGACTGTTCTCAAGGCAATTTGGAAGTGCTAAAAGGTCAAGGATAGACATGAAGCATATTTTCTTCTTCATGCTGAAATTTAAGCAAAAGTGATTAGAACTGTATAGGGATTTTTCTTTATCTGTACTTCTAAACCTTGTATGTCTCCTTAAACTCTTACAGATTAAAGGTGTTATGAAAACAGGACGTTGGACTGAATCCAAGGTTTAGGTGGATCCAGGTTAATCTGGCTATTCAGTTCTTGTCACCAGACAACAATGTTATTTTAAAAGGCTTAGTTCAGAGTACAAAAACATACAAGTGATGCTTTATTTGGTCGTATTTTGAGGGAAGGGGAAGGAAGGAATCATTGTATCCTTTTGATCTTTGCAATTATTTTGATATGATTTTAATGCTTAGGAGGCATTTTTGATGTAACTTGGTGAGAATACCGCAGCTGTGTATGCTTGGCATGATTCCTGTAGGGCTTAAACACAGTAGAATGTGAAGTATGTAAACTTTGTAGCATCTTGCTGTTTACTGGCTTGGTGTTTCATGCATGTATACTTTAAAACAAAGACTTAAGGATAACTTTCAATAGGTATATCTAACTGCCAGTTGTGAGGCTTTTGGGTGTGGTGGGTTTTGTTTGGGTTTTTTTACCCCTTTCAGGTTTTACATTAAAAAATTACTAGGGAGAACAGATAGGCAGAAACTCGAAATAACTAAAACCATTTACCTCTGTAGAACAGTGACTCAGATGCATACTTCCACCTTTAAATAATTTCATGAGAAGGCTGCGTGCTATGGCTCCTCCTTTGCCAAACCTGTTGTATTGTACTTGATACTTCCACAAAGGACTTGGTGATTGCATGCGTACTTTAGTGATTGCATTATCCACCTATAGGAAGTTTGTCAGTAGCTGCATGCTGCTGGGTCTAAAGAATGTCCAAGAAAGCTGACAGTTAGGAACAGGCTGCTCTAGAAGAGTACATTGAATAAATTGCTCTGAGCTTTGCTCTTCTTAATTCCAAATTTGTTTCTCAGAATGGTCAGGGAGTGGTCATCAAGACAGATGAAATTGATAATCCAGATTGCTCCTGCTCTTATCACCTGCTTTGTTACATTTAGATTTTACAAGGACCTAGAGGTTATATCTGTTGCCTAGTTAGGAAGAGGAAAACACTGCCACTAAACGAGAAAAGCTGGTGGTCTTTTGCCACTGTCAGAACAAACTGGCTACAGTTAGCCCCTCTGAAAAGATGGCTGTTGTGAGTGAGTGGAGGAATTGTCTTTATCCATAGCATAGATTAGTTTCCCCAATACAGTACTCTTCAGTTCTTGGATCTTAAAATATCTGAGATGGTGATGCACTAAAACTACAGAAATGGGCAATTCAACGTGAAGGAGGCAAAAGCATAACCTGGAATAGCTTCTAAATTTGTGTTCAAAGTAGAATAGATATCCATTACTGTTGCCAGGGTTTCTGAAGCATTGTCCATTTTCCTTGCTTGTTTCCTTATGTCCAAATATTTTTGATGCTTTTATATCAAATTCTAACTACTAAGAGTAATTTTAAGTTGCTCTGATTCTAACTGAATGGTTTAGTATCATGGAACTTGAGCTTTGAAGTGTAAAGCTATTCTTTTACTTGTATTCTTTCTGAAGAAGTACCCTGGTAGCTCTTTAATTGATGTTGTCCTTTGAGGAAGAGGAGACAGCTGTGCTACTTCTTCTCTGCATGTTGTGTAGGATTATGATCTTTAAAATGGACTTGCTCTTTCTTAAACATACAGAAAAATGCCAAATAGAATACTCTTAGGCTATCTATGTAACTATAGGTAGGAATGTTTTTTTAACTGGCATTAGAGGACAAAGTATGCTATTCAAAATGTTTAGTCCAGGAGCATAGGCAGAGACTGTTCTGTTACAGTCTTAAATGCTATTTAATTCTTGCATGGGAAATCTGCTAGTTAGAAGCCTTTGAGACTTCTTATTTCTGCTAATTTTTGTAGCGCTATGTGGATGGAGGAATCAGCGACAATTTACCTCACTATGAATCTAAGAATACCATCACAGTTTCGCCTTTCGCTGGGGAGTGTGATATCTGTCCAAAGGGGAGTTCTGCCAACTTTCATGAAATGAATGTGACCAACACAAGCATTCAGCTCAGTTTGGGGAACCTTTATCGTTTAACACAAGCACTCTTTCCACCAGAACCTAAGGTAAGTCACTGCCTTCATGTAGTTATTAAAACATCTTTCCATAGAAAAGCCTTGCTTTTGCAGAAAGCTACAGTAATCTTGGCATTTCATCTAGTCATATAAACTTTTTTGGTGACATTTCTCTTCTTGTTTCTATTTTTTTCATAGTTTGTCTTCATTCTCTGTTTTTTTAGTCTCTCAGACTAAAAAGCATGTTCTGCTATTGGCTTTCAGAATTTATTTGGGAATTAGCACAGGATTCTATCATAAAATCAACATTGGTAAACTAATAACTGTCAGTTTGTAGTCCGTTCATGTTTACCTGCTAACCACGTGCTTCAGAACTTAGAAGAAGTTCTAAAGCTTCATGGTTTTGTAAAGTTCTCAACTAATACTTCGTGCAGGCAAGTTGCCTGTAAACTTTGCTAAGTGCTGTTAATTGCAGATCCAATGAGGGAAATGCTCTTGAATTGCTGTTGTGGAAGCAGAAAAAATGAAAACAGACTTCGCCAATTGGGTTGGGATATACTACAGAGGAGAAGTAGTGTTCCTGACTGCTATAGATATATTTTTTTAATTGAGCTCTTTTTGACCACCTGAAGAAAAATGTTAAATTCTACTTATGTAGGCTTTAATTTTTTTTTTTTTTTTTTTTTTGTCTAGGACTACTGTGTAGGTGAGCTGGTGTTGCATCTGGTGAAAGATGTTTTCATATGGAAGACTAAGTCTGAGTTTGAGCATGAGAATTGCACAGCTGACTTCTCATAGTTTTGGGAAGTGGGAAGCACTGGGAGGGAAGGAGGGGAATTGGCATACTCCAAGCTACCCTGTCTCATTGTTGCTTGCATCTGCTGAAAGGCTAGTCAAAGAAACAAAAGGGGAAGAAATTCTCGCAAACTGTTAGAATGCTGTCCTGTTAGGTGAATAATTCAGCGCATCTGTAATAGCTGAAAGATAAGTTCATGTACGCATGATCACGTATGCATCATCACAACAGGCATATTAACCTGAATCTGTTGAATTATAGCAATTGTTAATGTAAATATTTCTTACAAGAATAGAGGGTGGAAGTGGCTTTTCATTCTGCAAACTGTTGATCTTAAGTTGAATCTCCTTCTATTTGTCCGACTCATTTACCCTATGCTTGCAGGTACTAGGAGAGATCTGTGAACAAGGATATTCAGATGCTCTTAAGTTCTTGAGAGAGAATGGTATGTTACTTGTGGATAATTATTGATGATGTGGTCTTAACCTGAGTTCAAAAAGGAGAAAAAGGGTGAGGGGGTTGTATGTAGCTAAGAAGGGGCTAGGTCTTTGAGGTTTTTGAAGGGATCATGATAAGTTTAGTTCTTGTAGAAATCATAGTTGTAGTAACTATTCACCTGATGTAAGTTTTGCTGGCACACGAAGTTGAATCTTTTGGGTTTTCGTCAAATTTGTGTGAAGTGAATGTTCAGGTATTGTTAAGTGAAATTACCAAAAAATTCCAATTCTAGGGAAATCGTATTATTGGTTTCTTTTGTGTTAATCGTGAAGGATAGGAATAGGCTATTGTTTCGCACTCCTGTGAAAACCTGTATCTTCACATCACCTCCTCTCTGCTATCGTCCAAGTGAATTTTTAGGTAAAGCCTTACAATCCAGAACTGGGAGCTGGCTAACAACGATATAAACTCAGTCACAGTCAAATTCTTAGTCTGTATCATGAAAGACTTCAGAAGATGATGACTTGTAATGTAGCAGATGTTGGGACCCAGATAAGATTAGGAAGAAGAATTGAAAGTTGCTCTCCTCTACCCCTAGAATTCCAGTAACATATTTTATATTAATGTTATTGCTCTGCACACTGAGACAAACAAGTTAAAGACAATAACTTGATATTAGCATGAAGTTAACCATATATTAAATATGCCTAGCCCCTGTAGTCTTTGGATGCAGAAGCAAATTGGTACTGGGTTGGATTAGAGGCATGGAAACTGAAATGTGATGTTTGCACTATTACAGATAGTACCAGCTGCAGTATTGTAATACAGTTATAGATTGATGTGCTCACTGCTTATACTCTGTTATAACTGAAGATTAAGTATTCACGTTTTCTTGGAACAATTTTCTTCACTGTTAAAGAATGTCACAGTTCTGCTTAAGAGTTTGATTTTCTAGTAATATTACTTATTACTAAATACTTAATGAGAGTCCTGCTTTATACCTTTTACCAGGTGATTAAAAGCACAAACTGTACAAAGAGCCTATAATTTGTGGTTGTCTGTGCTGAGATGGGTTCCATTGTTGTACTGCACCCACAAGTTTCCTGTGTGCATGTTTCCATCTGACACTAATATCTGAGATTCCTTGCAGCTCTTCCTTGGTGTCTTTCCCCCATGTCCTCTCTGTATTGCACTGTTGTCCTCCTTTTCACTCTATCGATCCTGTGATCACCTTTGTTCTTATTCTGTCACAGGTTTTCTTGCTTCAAGCTTAATCACTGATAATTATAACCTTTCCAACTAATTCATTATGCATCTCCTTTCTTGTTAAGTTATTTCAACTGTAGGAGTTAATTTTTTTCCCCCCATCTATAGCACTTCAGATAACCTTTTTTTTGCTAAATTCACTCAATATTCTTTAGGCATTTGTCTTTTAGGAGTAATTGTAAGTAGGATACAGATTTTGTTGTATGTAGGTATGGATCCTAGTCAAATTTGGAAGTCTTTATATATAAATAACTTCATAATGATTTTCTGGAAACCAAGTATAAATACCCTTCTTGTGTTTTTCACTTTGTGGTCATTATCTAGTGCTTTTTTCTAAGGTAATTACAGTGCTATTTCTTAATTGGCACCAGTTTTGCAAGGCAACCAATGTTGATTTAGATCTGTACTTTGGATATATCTTAAAACAATATTGTACCCTACTTGCTTTCCTTCTCCACCCTGTTGTAGCAGTGCCTCAAAGTACCCATGTGATACCTGGTCATGTCAAATTTCCCAAATGTCTGATGTGTTTTTGGTGTTTTCTTTCAAATAAATATTAAATCAGGTTTTTTCCCTCTCCTTTAAATAATTTGCTTTCTTGCTGGAAAACAAATTTGGTAAATGTGTGTTTCCAGTGCAGTTTCAGTTAATTGTTCACTTTTTCCTTTTCTTTAGAACATGTTTTAAAATTAGACCTAAACCTGCAAAAGAGTATTCATCAGTGTGATTAATCGTTTGTGGGATTATAAGAGCAAGTGTGTTTGACATTGCGTAGATAATGTTCCCTCAGTATAGGTCTTTGTACAGGTACACAGATGACAGGTACAGTACAGGTACTTCGAAAACACGTGGATCAAGCCTAAGTGGAAGCTCTTGACTCTTTCAGGTATTCTGAATGACGCAATTTATATACACTTGTCCTTCTCAAAAAGAAATCCTCATGAGGCTGCACAACACATTGACCATATGAAGAAAAAAATATTGACAGAAAATAACAGAGTAGAAACTTTGAAAATGGAAGTGCTTAATAACCAGCTGAAGCAAAATCCATGGCCTTTGGAGAAGAGCATATTTGAGAGTCTACCTCCTAGACTCCGTAAAGGTACGTGCTTCAGTCTTTCCTGTAAATTTGAATGGCAAGCTTTGATTTATTTTTTTCCCTGCTTACTCTTACAATTTGCATAAGATGCTTTTTATTCGATCATATAACTGCCTGTGGTATCAGAGACTAGTTCAACCCAAAAAAGTCCTTTAAATACTTATTAAATGTGGACATGTACATTTTGATTTAGCTACAGAAGTAAGATTGAAGCAGGAGGAAGAAGCTACTTTAAACACTGCAAAGTCGTGAATTGAATTCTCATTTGGTTTTGGATAAACTTTGTATATGCACAGTATTTTTGTAAGCATGTATTTCACACCAAAGTTGAACCTCAAGTCCAAACACTGGTTATCTCCATCTTATTCTTAAAACAGCCTTCTGCAAATTTCTAATTCTCTGGCTTTCCTGTCTTTTTAATAAGCTGTTAATAGACCAACCACTTCTGATATTTCTTTAATCTATAACTCTTACCTAGTTTTTTTTGTGGATGCTGGTCGGTGTTTTCAAGATCTGAAATTTGTGATCCCAGTGACCTAGGAGAACAACTGGAATATGCGGAACTCTAGAATTTAAACAAACTCCTTAGAGTTATAGAGTCTCTTACAAGACAGGAATGCTATCTAAAATACATAAGTATTTTTGGAGAAGTGAACTTTGTATTCTCTTATTATAAATTAATTCTTACACTTATTGCTTAAAAGTTCTGGGTAATGCCTTTTGTCCCTGCGGTATGAGTCTGTTTCCTGTATTTTAAAATAGCATAGAGAAGTTTTATGGTAAGAGTGCCTTGAGATTAATTCTGTCGTTTTCTATCTGAGCCTTATTCAGTAACACTTGATAATGTTGACTGAAGATTACTAAACTTGGAGAAAATTATTTAAACTGTTTTCAAATAGTCTAACATCTTTTTCAAAAATAATTATTCTTAAGCACTGCAGGAAGCTTGTAAAGAACAGAATGGATTCTGTGCTCAGTTCTCTAAGCTCTTCCCAATGCGGGTGATATCCTATCTGATGCTACCGTATACACTACCAGTGGAGTCCGCTTACTTTGTTGCTTTACGGTAAGGAACTTTTAATGAACCATTTTCGAATGATTATACTTTTGGAAATTTACTCACTGAGAGCTTATTCAGTGTTGTAAGCATTCTGGTACTCTAGAATTTCGTGGTAACTGTCCAAAGACCGTTATTTCTAGCTACATAATGCATCCTTCTAAAGCCTTTATAGTGTAAGGCTAGATAAATAAACATATTAAGATGATTCCTAAACAATTTCCTTTTATTTCTAATAGCTGTCTCGTAATTGCTCAAAAGAAGCACCATTAATTGTGTTTTCCAGAAGCACATTCTGTATTATTATTGCTATATTCTATATGCAGTGCATATATGCTGTATGAAGTGGTATTTGAACTCTGTCCAGATAGTTCTTGTGATTTAGCTTCTTTCTGAAGTCAGGAGTGAAATCCAGTGTTTACTCACCATATAACTTTTCTTACCAGATTTGTTTAGGTTGACTGAAAGTTGTGCTCTTGAAACAGGGCTTAATTTTATAAGTTTTTCAATTCTTGTAAAGGAGAAATTATGCTAAATGAATGCACCGTGAACCCTAAGCTTTGTGCTTGCTTAAGAGAATTCCAGTCCTTGAGCAGCAGAGGTCATTACTATCTTCAGAAAATACTTGAAAAATCAAATGTGCTGTAAGTGGGACCACATAGAACTCCAGTAAAGTATTTTGTTTCTGTGCCATTTAATGTAGCATGTCTGTGCTTTTTTTTTGTGGATGGGGAGGAAACAAGTTTCAACAGAATTTTTGTGTGAGTTTTTCCTCCCTTGCCGCCCTCTGGTGTAGCTGACTTCTGTTAAGAGCATCATAAGGAAAAGAATACGTTTGTGACATTGTTCTGTTTCTGCCTTTTATGTGTTCTTCCATTGTGCTTTTCTTTTGTTCTTCCTTCTTCTTCCACCTAACTTCAAACTTTAGTTCCTACCACACAGAAAGAGGTCTTGGAGACAGGAGTATTTTGCAGGCTTCCTAAATGTTGGTTACAGGGTGTGGAATGCACATACTGGTCAGCCACTCAGCATAGATCAGAGATGCAGTGGTCTGTGCTGCCTGTTTTTTCTTAGCTTGTAGAAAAGAGATGAGTGGACTAGATGGGAATTCAGGGAGGTTGGGAAGAACTGGAGACCTTGGTGGGGGAATTAACTTGGGGAGAATGAAAGCTGTGTTATTTTGTTGGATGTTGGACATGGTATGTAAAAAAAAAAAAAATATAACGCAGGTTAGATTTACTGCTTACAAAACAGTTGTATTTTGGTTTTGATTGTAGGTTAGTAAACTGGTTTCCTGACATGCCTGCTGATGTTCGATGGATGCAAGAACAGCTTTGTCGGATTGCTGGTACAGTTTATTCTCAGGCTAAAAGGAAGCTGTTCTGTACATCCAGGTAAAGTGGAGTGCTGCTGCATGCAAATGACGCCTTTTTAGAAATTCTCTCTCTCTGGTCAGAGCTTCAAGTACTAATAAGTTTCTCTCTTAAAACAGGATTTAATAACTTTATCAAAGGTAACACAAAACAGTTCTCACTGCTTCTAATCCTTAGCATTGTTTCTTAAGTATATTTTCTGGTGCTTCTTGTTTATAAATGATCAATGACTGCTACATATTGTAGATGAAGAAGTGTTGTCTTTTGGTAGGCTTACCGTTTTTTGGGGAGAGGGGCGGGTTATGGAGCAGGCATTGGACTGAGAACAGAGACTTTGTTTGTTCTCTGCTCCACAGTAGCTAGAGCAATCAAGAAGAAAAGAGGTGGAAAAGGTTGCTCTAGATATTCTAAATCAGATGTAGCAGGTAGGAACTGGAAAACAATGGGAGAAAGACTAGATTCTTAGGAATCTGGACAGGAAAGGTTGTAAGAGTTAAAGTAGATGAATATGAAGGTTGGTCTTGTAAGATAGTTGGGAATAATTAAAATAAGACACATATGGAAAATTTTCAGGAACCTCTGTTTCCATGGAAGAGAAACCTCTACTCTAACCTGGTTGTAACTAGGTTCATTATGCTTCTCTTACTAAGCTGGTGTGAGATGTAGCCTTTCAGACCTTTTACTTCTGTTAAACTTTGTAGCACTATGTGTATGGAGGAATCGGTGACAACTCACCTCAGTATGAATCTAAGAATACCATTTTACTGTTTCACTTTTTGCTGGGGAGTGTAGTATTTGCCCAAGGAGCTCTGCAAACTTTAACAAAATATTCAGCTTAGATTTTCCTGCTAAATAATGGAGTTGTTGCTGGAACAGTGTTGCACAGCCATGTCAAGAGTAGTGCTATAAGTAGAGAAACATAGGCTGTCTCGGAGGTCCAAATGCTTATACGTATGAAGTCTCCTAAGATTTGGTCTGAAAAAACATAAATCCAGACTTCAGCAGAGTAGGTCATATCTATTTTATTGTAATTTTTCTGAAGATTGTCTCAACTCCTGGAGTTGCTGGGTAGGAGGTAGAAAAAGAGGGAGAGAAATTAGCCTGAAAAGCTATTAGGAGTTAAGAAAATTCTTAAACGCTTCATAAAAGCTTCCAAGAGATAGCTGTAGCCCCGGAGACTCCTAACGGCAGCAGTTATTTCAATTAAAATGTTGCCATGTTCTGTACACAGCACATCTTTAAATTAAAATGAAAAATACCCTTTTATTCCAGCCAAGAGTTCTTGAGCTGTTGTCTTCCTGTTTTTAGTAAAAAAGTTAGAGAAGGAGGAAGATCAAAGATGCTCTTTTTTGCCCTGGCAATGCTATACACCGATCCATCAGAAATGCAGGTTTGATATGTCTGAGAACTGCTTGATCCTACTTCCGTAGGAGAAGCTTTGCCAGGTTCTGGATTGGCATCATGAAAGATCAGATTCATATGCTCCATCTCTTAAAAGTAGAGAGTAGTCAAACTTACTGTTAAAGGTTCTGGCTTAATGGAAGACTTAATGAGGTTGAAGCTTGGGTTTCCTTCCCCCTCTGGAAGTATTAAATGGTGGCTTTAATATTAGGTTATAAAGATGTTTTCTTTTTACAATATTCAGTTTTATCCAGAATTTGGAAGCATTTAATTCCTGTGTACAAATAGCTTCTCTTCTCCCTTTCTGAAATCAGTTAAAGCCTTTTCTTGTATAACACTAGTTGGCTTTTGAGGCCATCTATCTGGGCAGAAATGTAGTTCTTGGTATGTATTTGCTATCATCCTACTGTCATCTCTTCAGTTATTTGATACCATATGTAATCCAGTGTTCTTTTTTTCCTTCTTCTCTTAACGATATTTCTGATTCCTTTCCACAATAAATTTGGGTATAATCATCTTCCTGCTTTTACCCTTATTTAGCAGCTTCTTGATGTTGCTTATATTCCAGCCTTACCAGTCATGAGACTCTGAAATGGTCATTTGGAAGGCACAACATCACGGGACTGTCTCAGATCTAACTTCTCAGAAGGGTTATTGAGTCATGATTAGCCAGAAACATTGTTTCTCTTCTTGTGGAAAGGGAAGCTCTTGGGCATTAAACAGAACATGGTGGTCATGTGGCTTTTGCTGTATGCTTTAATGGTGTCTTCAGGGTGATCAGCTCCCACTGAACTGTTTACGCTGTCAAACTTGTAAGTTTTCTGAAGCCTTCCTTTAAGTGGATTCCCTTTTCAGGCAGCTAGGTCCCAAGGCTCTATGTGCAGAATCCTGGATTGTATTCTACAGGTGACTGTGGGCTTGTATTTTGTTTCAGCACCCACCAAGAACCTACTGCTGCTTTTGCAGAAAGTAATCCCCGCACCTTTTCTTACGCTCTTCCCCTTATGTCATCAGATCTAGCTTCTGTTTTGGAATCAAACTTAAATCTTACAAAAATTTGCGCTGTTTGAAGTTTGAAAAGCCTTTTAGGAAACCTAACTTGGTGGATGGTATCTTCTAGTGCACCTAAACTTCTAAACAGCTATAGAAACTGGTGTTGAAGTGTGTGTGTATGGCAAGTTGGGTCTTTTCGTGTGTGATAGGAGGTGTTGTGGGGGGTTTTTTTTGTTTTGTTTGTTGTTTTTTTTTCCCAAAAGCACCACAAGAGAGGAGAGAGAACTCTAAAGAAAAAACTGGGTACTCTTGGTGACAACATCAGTTTCCTGTTTCTCAAATTGGAAAAGACTAACCTGGTGATTCAGGTGTTGTTTTAGAGTGTAGGAAAGTTCTGTTCCAGTTGCTCAGGTTGGTGATAATTAGCTGGTTGTGAAGTGGAATGCAGAGATGGCATTTGGGAAGTTGAACAACTGTATTTGCTACTCAACTCATAAATGTTGAGACTATTCTTGTTAATGTTCAGTTAGTGCTGTGATTAGTAAATCAGTAAATATTCCAAGTAGATAGCTGGGGGAGATCAGGACTATTTAAGAGGTAATGTACAAACTGGATCTACCCTTCTAAGCTCATCAGTGTGACTTTTAGTGTAACTATTTTATATCTACTTCTGAGGACAACACATAATGGCAGAGTGCCCCTCTTTTAGATATGATCATTTCAAGATCCTTTTCCTGTTGTCTCATATCTTAACTCACTAAATGCATTTAGAATTAACTGTTTTCCTCTAGTGTTCTTCCTTATATGAAGATTCTCTGTCAGACATCTGAACAGTAATAGAAATGTCATTGAAACACTAAATCTTTTTCTTTTTTCTTTTTTTAAACAGGAAGGACAATTATGCATCACTAAGAAAATGTCAAACTGTCCCATCTACTATGGAATTTCATTCTTCATACTGCCACCTTAAAATGCCTCACTCTTCTGCAGACCTTGAAACCTGGCTCTGGGAATCTTCACGCTTTGTGCACTCAGCTATGAAAAATGCTTCTGCTAACATGCAGGAGCATTCACACTTAAACTCCTTTCCTAATTTTTTCCCCAATTCTGATGAGTCTGGGTTGGAAATAGATTTTGACTCTTCCTCAGAGGCAAGTTTCCAAACCGCTCCAGAGTATTAATTTGGAAGTAGATTCCACAGTTTCCAAAATTCTAATTTGGCAGAGAAATTTAAATCCTAAAGGACTAAAGATCACTTTGTTTATTGCCAATAAGTCTTGGAAAATTATTTGTTTACAGCTTGCTGACAAATCTGCCTTGGGAATTCTACTGTTTTAAGGATTATAAAAACAATGGCTGCTCTACTAAGTAACAGACTACAATTCTGTCGAAGCACCAGCTCAATCAACTTGTAAGACTTGTAATAAACTGTGTCTCTCTGGAAACAAATTTTTTAAAAAAATCTACTTTCAGCATAAAAATGTAAATTCTGTAAACAGATTGTTAGACAAACAAGCACAGATAAAAGCTTTTTAAAAATATAATTCTTAACAATACCATGTGTTAGGATTTTTATAGCACTTAAATGAAATTGGACTTTTACTTCATAAAGGGACGTACATAAATGAGCTTTTTAGTGGCCTCGCGTGTCTGTCTGCCTTATGTTTAAACATACTGTTGTGTTTATGGAAAAGTTGTCTGCATGAGATACTGTGGGAACAGTATTATTCTTGGTTGTTGTATGTATTCCACAGTTCATATTCTTCTCTGTGGCTCTTTCCCTCTTCAAATACTTCAAGGGAAAAAGACGTAAGAAATGGGATGCATTCCCCTGAAGTGTAAACAGATACAGTTTCAGTGATTTCAGAGGACTTCTTTTGTACTTAATAAGGGCTTAATACTTGACTAAGTACTGAAAAGGAGGTGAAATAGTGACTGTGATTAGTAGCAAACAGTGCTTTGAGAAGGTGTAAAATTTTACAGAAGATGTTAAAAATCAACATATAGCAAGTGGTGAATGATGTTTAGGTTGTCTCTCTAATTTGCTGCGCAATCATTCTTGATTTTTTCACCTCCAACTTGAGAGATTTTTCTTCCTTTCTTTCATTTCCCTCTTGCTAAAGGAGAAAAGAAAAAAGGGGTCCCTCCTGTCTGTGAGGTATGATAACCCAAAGGAAGTTTTCACAGACGGACTGTTAGAAGAAACAAACATGTAATATCCAAGGAGCTGTGCAAAGGTCTCAAATAATGGGTTGAAAGTCAGCCAAATCATATCTGCATTGAGTGATGAGCATTTTAAATACTTTCCGCTACAAAGGTTCTGCATAATTGTAATAAAGAATGCATTACTGTATGAATATATCAGGAGAAGTAAATAACTGTTAAGATTACTCTTTTGATGTTTTGTTATCATGTCTTGTACAATTTTTTTAAAGTAGAAGGAAACAATGGTTTTAAAGTTGAGTTTGCGCATGTGTTGGGGGGCAGGCATGTGACATTTGAAAGCTTCTCATTCAAGAATGTAAATTCTGGGCAACTGGGGTGCAGCCCAGGGAAGAGATTAGAGATGCCGACTGAGAGCATCTTGTACAAGGAGAAGCAGCGATTAGATTGTGATGCTCAAGAGAGGCAACTTTGGAGCGTGAACTTTGGTATCCAGAAGTCCGTCAAATAGCAAAATGTAGCATTTCTGAATTGGATCAGCCTTTAAGCAGTTTCTCAGCTGTGATTTCCCTAAGTTTGAAGTGCTAAATTTTACAGCATTAAAACTGATTATAGAATGGTGGGGGACAGGGGAGAAAGTGTCAAGCTATCCGTATCCATCCTACAGAAGAGTGGTGCTATTTTATTTCAACTCTTTTGTTCATTTCTTCTGTTTATGTATCTTCAAATTTGCAAGAAAAGTTGGAAATGTTACTCTAACTACAATTGAAAGATACAAGATTTGTTTTATGTTGTCTTTATTTATAACTTTAAACTTTCTATAATTTAATTTCGTCATGTTCTGCAAAACGTTGGTTTTACCAGTATGCATTTAGAATTCAAGCAGGAATGCCAAGTTTTGCTTCCTTTGTGTATACTGGAATAGTCCTATTAACTACATTTAAATCAACCTTAACCACTACTTCTGTTGTGCACAGTTCCGTTTTTGTCTGCTTTTTCTAAAATAAAAATATAATCTCCTGTTACCATGTTTTCTAAGCTTTCTTGAGTGTAATTCACCCAGTATAAATTAAATCACAATGTGTTAATTTCATTGAATGTTCAAAAGATTTAATGGTTGTGAGGTGTCTTTTTTAAAGAGTAGTAACTTAGGTTACTGCTCTGAAGTTTGAGAGATGCGTGTTCATGCTGCAGCTGAACCTGAAAGTCACCTTAATTTAAAACCCACTTTCTTGCAATCCGTTAGTTCACAAATAACTTTTTGTATTTAAACAGAAACAATTCAAAACCAGAGAAAGTTGTTACTTGGGTCTGGAGGAAAAAGACAAACGTTGTCTCCTTTCTTAGTTAAAATTCAGTCATTTAGCACAGGACTGCTCTAAGGGGATACACGTGGTTATTTTTTTTAAGCAATAACTTCTTCCCCCAAACCTCCCCTTCCCTTGTTCCTGGTTGCGCACGCGCCCCTGGCGGGCGGAAGCACGCGGGCAGCGCAAGCTTCACCCCGCCCCTTCCCGCGCCTCCGGCCAATGGGAGCCGGGGCGGGGTTGCCTGTCATGGCCGCCCCCGTGCTGCGGCCTTGAGCGCCAGCGGACCCCAGCCCGCACGGCCCCGCCGCCCACGGCCGCCGCCGCCCCTTGCCGCCATGGGCACCGTGCACGCACGGGTAAGCGCCGCGCCGCGGGGTCAGCGGGGAGGGGCACGCCGGGTGGGCGCGGCCCG